>SZWC01001548.1:110037-144601 GCA_023375785.1 Penium margaritaceum
TTGCTTGACTGGTAGATGGAGC
This sequence comes from Penium margaritaceum, assembly GCA_023375785.1. Classification (NCBI taxonomy): domain Eukaryota; kingdom Viridiplantae; phylum Streptophyta; class Zygnematophyceae; order Desmidiales; family Peniaceae; genus Penium; species Penium margaritaceum. The sequence continues at coordinate 110,060 of SZWC01001548.1, forward strand.
AGAGTTTTGACCATGCGTCCGCGGCCAGGGTGCATCCTTGGATGTGCCCAAGTTGTGGTGGGCATAACGCGGACACAAGGAGCGCCAACGCCTTTTTGTTGCGCTTCTTGTATGCCTCCTTCACCTCAGCCGTTGCAGTCTCCGGCGGAGCAGTCTCATCACCTTTTACAAGCTCAAGCAGTCCCTTGTCGTCGAGGAAGACCTCAAACTGCCACCTCCACAAGGCGAATCCTGTCCCATCAAACTTAAGGACAGCGCGGCTGCTCTCTTGCTCGCTGGTTGCCATGTCTTGCTGTTGGAAGCGTGAAATCAAGCTGGCTTTGAACCCCTTAGAGGCGTGGGCCCATAACCCTTTGTTGGCCTGAGGGTGAGTGTACACCCTGGAGGGTCCCTAGCAGTGGCTAGTTCACACCACCAACTCTTTTTAGAGAGACTGAAACTGTGGAGGCAACTGGTTCCAAGGATGGCAAAATCTGGTCAGAGAGTGAGGCCATAGTTTTGGCCTCAATTGGATGGGAATGAACACTTGATCAAGGCTCACAAGCAGTGGCATTTTATAGCCACTGATCTAAGCTTTCCAGAACACCAAAGCATGCCAGATTTGGAGCTTCCTAGCAGATTCTATGGCTTCTAGAGTGCTCCTTGGTAGGCTGTCCTTTTCCCACCTAGGAAGGCATCCCTTCCCTCCTCTAGAAGCTTCTGCCCCTTCCTAGATTCCTCAGNTTGAACCCGGGCCCCTGCCTCTAGAGGTGGACACCATTAACCACTAAGCCACTAAGGCTTGTCTTTTTGGTGTTCCTTTTTGGAGTCACTCTTGCCATGGTGAGGAGCATCATTCCAACATGCATCACCTGCCGTCACCTCCCCTGCTGTTGCCTCTGTGGCCGTAGCCTCCCCCACCGCAGCTACCTCATCATCTTTGGGGAAGAAGAAGAAAACCCGGAACAAGAAAGGCAAGGGTCCACCACAACAGCAGCGGAACCAGTCGTCGACCGGGTCCAGCGGTGCTGGCTCAGTTTGCCACAACTGTGGCCAGCCCGGGCACGGGTGCTACACGTGCCCTCTCTCGACGGACGAGGCACGCGTCATCGCCACCATGCGTCACCAGCGGGAGCGCCGTCTCGCCTCTGCCGCCGTCGCTGCTGTTGGCCCTGACACGCCTACCTCGTCCAGCAGCGCTACCACTCCGACAGCTTCGCCTGTCCCGCAGACACCCGCGCCGCAGGAGTACTACCCGCAGTAGTACTTCCCACAGCCGTCGGCGCCTCTGCTTCCTTCGTCGGCTCAGTCCTCCTACTACCCGAGCTCCGGCGCCGTCACTGCGCACTCCGTCTACACTGCCGGGCCGTCCTCCCGTGAGCGTCAGCTGGAGCAGTTCCTCGTGCTCCAGCTTGGCCTGCCTCGCCCTCCTCCCCAGGGAAGTGCGAGTTGCGTCACCTCCTACCCTCCCGCCCAGCCCTCTATGACTGAAACTGAGCTGCGGTTGTGTCCCATTTCTTTGTCTGTCTCGTCGTTTCTCATGGTCTCCTCCACCGCCCTCCTTGACGATATTGCGTGGCTTGACGATTGGCAGTCTCGTTTCACGCCTCCTTCCACCGCGTCCGCATCCCTCGCCTGCTGCCATGTGATTGTTAGCGATCTGGCAACCCCTTTCAAGGACCCTGCTGACACCTGGATCATCGACTTCGGGGCCACGCATCACATGACGGTCTCTCGTGAGGCCTTCAGTATGCTCGGTCCTGTAGGCGATATCTCTGGCGTCCACACGGGTTCCGGACAAGTGTTGCCTGTCCGTGGTGTCAGCATCATTCGTTTCCGTAGTCTTGCCGGTGACATCTTTATGACCGATGTCCTCTTCGTCCCTGGTCTCAAGCTCAATCTTCTTTCTGTAACTTCCCTTGACCGCATGAGCATGGATGTTGCACACTCGCGTGGCATCGGCACTGTGTCGTTGCGTCCGTCTGGTCTTGTCGTACTACACGCCATCGCCTGTGGCAAACTGTGGCATGTTCCTCACCTCTCCTCTTCTCCTCCCGTCTCCTCCCCGTCGGCCGAGATAGGCCATGTGTTTGTCACCAATACGCTTTCTCCTTAGCACACCCGCCTCGTGCACCGACGCCTTTGTCACAACCACTTTGCTGCCGTAGAGAGCATGCTCCGCACCTAGCCGGCCAAGGGCCTTGACCTGGAGACTTTCCCTCTCCCGTGCCCCACTGAGTGCATTGACTGCGCTAAGGGGAAGATGCATCGGTCCACGTACCCCTTGTCTTCCTCCCGTGCGTCCGCCCCTCTCGACCTTGTCCACTCGGACGTCATGGACCCTCTCCCCTCCGAGTCCGTCGGTGAGCATGGCCGCTATGTCCTCACCGTTACGGACGACTATTCTCACTAGCGCTGGGTCTTCTGCCTCCGACAGAAAAGCGATGTCGCCCGAGTCATTCAGAACTGGCTTGTCCTCGTGGAGCCCGAGTGTGGCCGCTCTCTTCGTTGCTTTCACTCTGATCGCGGTGGAGAGTACATGGGAGGGGCCACGACCTTTCTTGCCTCCCATGGGATCCACCATGAGACGTCTACGCCTTACACACCCGCCGAGAACGGCGTCTCCGAATGGTGGAACCGTACCATGGCCGACGCCGTCCGCACCATGCGGATTGAATCTAGTCTCTCCGATGGTTTCTATTTTGAAGCCATGGCCTACATGACCTGGGTCTTGAACCGGATTCCCCACGGTCCCCTTCCCTGCCAATCCACGCCATACCAGCGCTGGTGCGGTCGGTGCACTGACCTCCGCCCGGCTCGCGTCTGGGACTGTGTGGCCGTTGTGTGGCTACCTTCCCCATAGCAGGGCGGCAAGCTCGCCCCCCACAAACGCCCCTGCACCTTCCTCGGTGTGTCTCGTCAGTCCAAAGCCTGGCGCTTCTGGAACCCATCCCGACACTGTATTGTCGAGTCTCGCGATGCCCTCTTCTTTGAGGACCTGTTTCCCCGTGACCTCATCCGCTCCGGCTCGTCCGTGTCCCTCCCGTCGCGTGGGGGAGTGGTGAGTCCATCCTCCTACCTGTCGCTTACGAGTGACACATCACTCCGTCCCTCTGAGCCGGCAGCCCCTGTCGCGTCCTCTGCCCCCCCCAGGCCAACAGTCCCAGTCGCGTCCGTTGGCCCCTCCAGGCCAGCAGTCTCAGACGCGTCTGCTGGCCCCTTTGAGCCAGCTGCCCTCGTCGTGTCCGCTGGCCCCTCTGGGCCAGCATTCTCAGACGCGTCCGCTGGCCCCTCCGAGCCAGTTGCCCCTGTCGTGTCCGCAGGCCCCTCCGGGCCGGCAGCCCCAGTCGCTTCTGATGGCCCCTCCGGGCCGATAGCCCCAGTCGCGTCCACCGGCCCCTCTGGGCCTGCAGCTCTTGTCGCGTCCGCTGGCCCCTCCGGACCAGCTGCCCCAGCCGCTTCCGATGGCCCCTCCAGGCCGAGAGCCCCTGTCGCGTCCACCGGCCCCTCTGGGCCTGCAACTCCTATCGTGTCTGCTGGCCCCTCTGGACGAGCTACCCCAGTCGCGTCCGCTGGCTCCCCCGGGCCAGTAGCCCCGTCCGCCTCCATTGGCCTGTCGGACTCAGTGTCATCTCCTGCCCGACCGCGCTACACACGCGGCCCAGGCGGCACCCTCCGACCTCGGCCGACAGTGAGTGCGCAGACCGTCGCACCGTGTCCCGTGGCGCCTCGACCCCCTGTGGTTCCACGTGTCTCCTCTACTCCCACGGTCGTGAGTGGGGACCCTGGCACGAAGGCTCTCGGCCTGACCACTTTAGCTATCATCGCAGACCTTCACCCGGACTCTGCATTGGGCTATGCCATGTTTCATCACGAGCATCGGCATGCTATCGTGGCTGCACTCGCCCGCATCCCACCTGGAGCTCGTGATGCACACGCCCTCTCAGTCCGGTCCACAGCACGCCCGGAGTACCCAGCCACCCTACGTGAGGCTCGAGCCTCTCTTGAGGCCGCACATTGGGATGCTGCCTGTGCCGAGGAGCTCGCTGCTATCCGGCAGCACAACGTGTATGACCTCGTCCACCTTCCTCTAGGTCTGAAGGCCATTGGTGCCAAGTGGGTCTTTCGGCGCAAGTGGAAGCCTAACGGGTCCTTGGACAAGTACAAGGCCCGCCTCACAGCAAAGGGGTTTGCTCAGGTCCCTGGGATCGATTGCGACCAGATCTTCACCCCACTCGGTCGGTTCTCCACTAGCCGGGCGCTCTTAAGTTTGGTCACCCAACATGGGTGGGAGATGCATCAAATGGACGTGAGCAACGCATTCCTCCATGGCTCAATGGAGGGTGAGAAGCTCTACATGGTGCAGCCCCCAGGCTTTGACGACGGCACTAGGAGTATTTGGCGGGTGCGGAAGGCCCTCTATGGCCTGAAGCAGTCGCCTCGGTGCTGGAACCAGGAGATCAGCAGCACGCTTCTGTGTGGCGGCCTCCAGTGCAGCACCGCTGACCCCGCACTATTCGTTAGCCCGCGAGGTCAGACCTTCACCGCAGCTGTGGTCTACATCAACGATCTCCTCATTGCGTCACCAGACACGGCTGCCATCCAGCGTGTCAAGGACATGCTACACTCCGCCTACTAGATGAAGGATCTCGGGTCTGCCCGAGTCTTCCTGGGCATGGAGCTCGAGCATGAATAGGTCTTTGCCGGGCGACAAAACTCGGGCAGCTCGAGCCTGAATCTAAGAAACCGCGAGTTCACGCAGCAACAACAACAAACTGACGTTGTGATGAGGCAGATGAAATGACTGGAGTGCTAGATGACGTGAGGAAGAGTCGAGGAGAGAGGCACGACACACAGATCTGTCAACGGGGCTGTGAGCCAACTTGCCCAAAGGTGAGCATCGTCTGAGGTACGGCCCTCGCGCATACCCTGGAGCTTGGCCACACGGATGTTGGAGGGCAGCCGGTGGAGGAGATTGGACCAGCGGGACCGGGCCAGCAATAGTTGCTAGCTTGGGGGGGGGGGAGAAAGGGGGACAATGCCGACACGAAGACTTCGGACTCAGCCTTTGCTTTTTCGCGGACTGGATTGCCACCGGACCGAGGCCTGCAGCCGTTCGCCAAAACGTAGGCAGACGGGCAGGCTATGGGGCTCGAGTAAAGTCGAGCCTGTCAAAAGGAAAATGTATGTCACCCCAATTCTGGCAACGCACTAGTCATAATACCCCCAATTCTGAAGGATGTCTCAAGTCGCCCAATTTCTGCTACGCCGATACTAAGTCAAGCAGAACATATGTTATGCCGAACAGAGCGTTGATGGTGGACAGGTAGAAGTTGCGAGGAAGAAAATGATTGATAATTTTTGACACACGAGCAATTTGTAACTATCGGTAAGTGTACTTCGATGACAAGTATTGGAATGATCGAACTTATGTCTACTGTTACGCCGAAAGGAGTGTAGATGGTAGACAGGTAGAATTTACAAAGCAGAATATGATTTAGAATTTGGGATGCTTGAGAAAATCATGATTAGCAGTAAGTGTACTTCGACGACATTTGTCGAAATGATCGAACATACACATACAAGTGTTGATTTACAAATCAAGCATAGTCAAAGTAGTTGGGTCGAATGTCAAGCGACGTGTGCAGAGTCGCTTCGTCAGTGGCCGGATTTGAGAAGGTCCGCCAAGTGTTGGTTTTTGCGCATCTCTCATCGTGCTTTGTTGTGTCCTCCTGACTTGTGTACATCGACGTGCAGATGACTGACGGCGAGACTCAATGCTGATGGAGTGTCGTCCGGTGGAGCCGACGCACGCTGAGGTCTACTCGCAGTTCGTTGGAGCCTCCTCTCTCCGGCGACGTGCTCAGCTCCATCGGCAGGCCTCCTTGGCGGTCATGCTGCCGGCGGTCACTGTCATCGCAGTTGATGTCTGCATGCGCCGAGCGCGTCCCATCGCGTCTGCAACGTCATGCTCTGCTTAGCGTCCTTGTTGCATGTTGCATGGCCCTGTTCGGCATCATGGACCATCGTAGGCACTGCCTGCGTTCGAGTAGCCATAACTCCTTGCTACTATTTTTCTAGCTGTTTCTGACCACACGACTGCGTTTGCAGCGTCGGTGTTATGGTATGGTTCAATTTTCAGGCAAAACAGACGACGCCCGGGTTTTGGGCTGTCGGGCGTCTGGCAAGGCTCAACGAGAAAACTGTGCCTGCGAGAAAATAGGTCTAGCACTATTTTCTGATTCGCTGGTTAGCTGAGCAACAATTTTTACACTAGTGGGGGGGGCCTAGAACTTGGAGGGCTCTCCCATTGTTGCTCATTCTTCATTCCTAACTAGTTACTTTCAGTTTTCAGCTCCTTTCTGGCGCTAATTCTGGCGCGTGCGTTTTTGAGTAACAAACCCAGAGTACCAGACTTAGACTCTACAGCAGCAGACTGAGGGGGCAGCTGACTTAAACAACGAGTGTGGAAGCCCGCACGCTGCATCAACAACGATGCTGCCACAACATGCTGCCTAGGTTTTCCAGCTCCAAGAAGTCGAGCGTCTTCGAGAATCGACTGTGAAGATGCGCGATGCATCCCTATTTATCCAGATTCGTCGTGATGCGTCAAGAAGTTGACCGAAAGGTTGTCAGACTTCTATTGGTAGGTTCCCGAGAGTGGTCAAAGCTGTTAGAAGGTTTGCGAATATCCACTGAGGGCAGGGTCGTTGGCCCGTTTACCCTCGACCGTCAGAGTGAATATCGCGGTTCGCGTGACGCAATGGGTTGTTTGTGTAATAGTAGAAATGCCCACTTGGAAAGATCAGTGACTCGTGTACGTCTGGTACGTAACAATTCCCCCCCTTTCTAGCCGCGACGTCCCGGCGAGCGTACAGATGTGGCGTGGAGACGGCGGTAGTAGCCGCCGATGAGATGATCGATGTCTCGTAGATTGTCTTAGGGTTCCCAGTCAATATGTGCGGCGTCGTAGCAGTGCCATTTGACGAGATACTGTATCGTATTGCCTTGTCGTCGATGGTCGAAGATGTTCTCAATGACGTACTCCGTGTCTTCGTCTACTTGAATGGGAGGCGGAGGAGGGACATCTATGCCAGGGAAGTTCTCTCTGGGGTCTCGATAGTGCTTGGCATGGAACACCGGATGAACTTGCATAATGTCGGGGAGTTTGAGTTGTGCAACCACAGCAGGTTTGCATGCCCTCGATCTTAAACAGTCCCAACCATCAAGGTTTGAGCTTCGAAGAGTCGGATCCGCAGAGCTTAATGTTCGCCAAGCTGAGGACTTTTTCACCAAGAGTGGAGATGTCGTCGATGCGATATCGGCCAGCTTGTTGCTTCATCGCTGCTTGTGTCTTTGCGAGAGTCTGCCGTGTTTCCTCCTAGACGGTGGTGAATTCTCAGCGTTAAACGCCGACCACGAGAATATTGCTGTGACTTTGTAGTCCAGATGGTGTGGCGGGAAGTTTGCCATACACAACTTCAAATGGGGTTTTAAACGTTGCCGTAGAAACTGTTGAATTATATGTGATTTCGGTAGTCGGAAGTTTTTGTGCCCAATCCGTCCTGTGAGGTTCGCATAGTGTTCGGAGCAAGTGTTCGAGCATCTGATTTGTCCGCTTGGTTTGACTGTTGGTTTGAGGATGAAACACCGTTGAAACTTGAGTTCTGCTGCCGTAGCGATTCATCAGTTTTCCCCAAAAACGGCTTGTAAATGGACCATCTCGGTCGCTCGTGATGGTTCTTGGTACGCTGTGTACTTGTACGATGTTGTTTAGAAACAGCCGTGCTGTTTCCTTGGCAGTGACAATAGTCGTCGTTGGGAGGAAGTGGGACATTTTGGAAAACCTGTCAACAACCACAACGATGGCGTCATATCTCTCGTGTATGACCGGTAATCCTGTCACAAAGTCCATGGAGATGTCTGCCCATGGTTGAGTCGGCACAGGAAGCGATTGCAGGAGTCCACGTGGCCTCGTGCGACGAGATTTCTATCGCTGACAAGTGTCACAGGTTTTGCAGATGTTGGCCATGTGGGATTGCATCTTGTCCCACCAATTATTTTTTGCCAGCTTCTTCAACGTCTTGTCCTATTCGAAGTGTCCACCTGGCCCAGTGTCGTGGCATTCTTCAAGCAGCATACGACGAAGTTCGTTGTTCGGGGGAACGACCACTTGGTGAGTGAAGCGGCGGCGCCAGAAGGGTATGTCGAACCAAAATCTGGTTTTATCATGTCCGCCATGCTGGTTGTAGCCTCTTGCAAACAATGGCTCGAAGTCTTGGTCTTGTAGTTGTAGGCTTGTCATGTCAACCATAAAATCTGGTCGGCGGCTAAGTGCGTCCGCTCGATTAGTTTTTCCTGGCCGGTACTCAATTTCATAGTCAAACCCAGACTCAAGGAACTCCATGCATCGGGTTAGACGTCTGCTGAGGTTCAGTTGCGTCCTCAAGTATTTCAACGTGTGGTGGTCAGTGTGCACGATGCATTGGCGACACTCCAGGTAGCATCGACGAGTCTTGAACGTGTGCACAACCGCCAACATCTCTTTCTCGTGGACCGCGTGCTTGAGTTCTGGTCCTTGCAGTTTTTGAGACATGTAGGCGGCCGTTTGTTTGCCATTGCCATGATCTTGCAGAAGAATCGTGCCAATGGCTCGGTCTGATGCATCCGTAGCCATGACGTAGTCGACCGTTGGATGTGCTAATCGTAGGGCTGGCGCCGAGGTCAGAGCGTTCCGCAAAGCGCTGATCGCTTCTTCTTCGCTGTCTCCCCACCGACACTCATTTTCTTGACGAGTGAGGTCGGAGAGAGGCGCTGACACTCGCGCGTAGTAATTGCAAAATCCAAGAAAGACTTGAATTTCTCGAAAGTTGGTTGGCGTCGACCAACCAATGACTGATGCTACTTTTTTCAGATCCATAGTGATCCGTCCGTCGTTGATGACGTGACCAAAAAACTCGATCGAACGAAGACCAAAGTTGCACTTCGAGAGTTTTCGGGAAAATCTCTCTTCGTAAAGTTTTGAGTACTTTTTGGAGACGTCTATCGTGCTCCTTCGGGGTGCGGCTATACATCAGAATGTCGTTGAGGTACACCGCGACAAAATTGTCAAAGTACTGCCAAAAACGTTTTTCATTGCCGCCATTAGCGTCACTGGGGCATTCGTGAGTCCAAACAACATAACCGTGAACTCAAAGTGCCCGTAGCGAGTTCGGAATGCTGTCTTCTCTATGTTGACAGCTGCCATGCGTATCTGGTGATATCCGTTGCGTTAGTCGGTTTTGTTGGAAATTTGGGCTCCTTGGATTTCGTCAAAAATTTCATCAGCTCGGGGAAGAGGGTAGCGCTTCTTGATGGTAGCGTCGTTCAAAGCTCGGTAATCCACACACATCCGCATCTCGCCAGTTTTCTTTTTTACGAATAGTACTGGTGCGGCATATGGTAACGAGGACGGGCGGATGAACCCTTGACCGAGCATCTCGCCGACCTGCTTTTTCAGCTCGATCAGCTCGTGATCGCTCATCCGATAGGCTCTTTCGACGATAGGCGTGCTGCCCGACTTCAAGTCAATGCGATGGTCAATGTCTCGCTGAGGAGGTAATGTTTTCCGGAGTTTGTCGGGAAAGACGTTTGCAAATTCCTGGATGAGGGGTGCAATTTCTTCGGGTACAATGGCGAACTTATTCAAGGCCAATGAGGGTGATGAGGCCGATGATGAGTCAGCTGCTGCCGCTTCCGCTTCTCCCATTGACTCGAGACGTATAAGCAATGTACGAGCTCCTCGTCGAATACTGTGTTAGGCCATGTTAAGTGGTATCGACTAGACAGGTTGTCGCCTTTCGGCTTCCGATACTTCCTCTGTTGCTTCCACCTCTGGTCCTTCCACTGGCGGCTTCTGCCCCACACGCTAAAGTTGTCATTTGGTACCTTCAATCTCCACGTAGACGTCGCCGCTATTCCAATCAAACTATGGATTGTGCAGGTATAGGAAATGTCGTCCGAGGATAGTTTTGTGATCGCTCATTGGACAACACCTCTTGACCGTTACATCCCGTAGATCCTCTACTTGTAGTCGTAGTGCTTCTCTAAGCCTCCGCATCTGTAGTCTTCCCTCAACGGTTTTTCCTCCAAATATCCTTGGTTTGGTCTGCAAACCTAGCTTGCAAACCATGTCATTGCTTACGAAGCTGTGTGAAGCTCTTCCATCCAATAGTGCTGGTACCATTCTGTGACTTCTACATCCTGAAGGTTGAGCTTTTAGAAGTATCACCGGTTGGTCGTCCTCGTACACCTCGTCAAACATTGAAAAATTAAAAAACCCTCTGCAGTAATGTGGGCTGTTCAAATGGGCGATTGTTTGGCGCAGATGGCTCCTCACGGACAACAATTACGCCTTTTACTCCTGCCCTTTTCTGTTTACGGACTCAGTTTTTTGTGACTTCCCCCCGTTTTTTGCCTATTACTTGCTTCGACAGTTGCGAGCGATGTGCACGTCTTTTCCGTAGTTGTAGTAGGTTTGTGTGTCTCTCTGGTCAATGGTGTCCACTTCCATCGGGGACGAGGAGTCTGTTGACTGGTTTCTTCCATTTCCACGATAACTGTGATGAGGAGATCACCAGCCGTAGGATTTCCTGATCCTAGCCTAGTAGTTGGCGCTGTTGATCCTTTCTGCTGCTGCAATCATCTGTAGAAAGTCGTTATGGGTGCCCAAAATAACGATTGCTCCCCGGATGTCTCGCTTGAGGTCGTTGTTGTAGTGAAAACAGAGTTCGTCGGGGGCGATGTCTGCTCCAGTGATAATCTCGCAGGATCTCCGTGTGTACTCTGCCACGCTGGACTGCTGATGTAGACGCTGGAGCTTTTACCTTGCCTTAGACTTTTTGTTCAGTTGTCCAAAGCGTGCGAGAATCGCGCGCAAAAATTCATCCCAATCGGTTCATGGCGTCAACACGTCTTTCTGTTTTGGGTTGATCTGCTCCAAAGGTAGAATGCGTGCGGTCGGTGATGTGAGACGCGCGCTGTGAGCCGTTGATGATGCTCATCCAATCTCTTGGTGCCATTGGATGGTCTTTAGATAGGACCACCAACTTAGTGCTGTGCCACACAAAACATTGACCGCAAGGTCAGTTTCCCTTTGATCTTCATTGACCCCAGCAACGGTGAAGTACACCTCCAAACTCGTCAGCCGCATCCAAACCGCTGGTCCTTTTGAGTTTGCATGATCAAACGTGTCTAGCGGAGGCAAACAAATTTTGGGTTTGCTCGAGAGTTGAGAATTTCTCTCAACGAGTAGTGCTTCACGCGCCCTTATGTTGTGAAGAGCCTCCATTGCAACTTTGAGTTGTTGGAGCAGATGGTTGTTGACTCCTTTGATTGCGAACATCTTGATTGCTGGTTCCTCATTGATCCACGCCTGTCATCAACTGCCACTTGTCGTCCCTGCTGTCGTCGTCGAGGCTTTTGGTAGGGGCGACTGGTTTGTCGCTGACGGGTCCGTGACTGGAGTGGTCGCCGAGGTCATAGAGGTTTTACCAGCTACCACAAAGCCTGCCACACCAGCATTTGCTGTCGCTTCAAGGTTCGCATGCATCGGCACATTTTGCTCCTCCATCGCCGAAGTTGTCCCCGAGGACCTGCTGCTGGGCGTCGGTTGCATTCACTTGCCTCACGTTGCAGTCGTAAAGTCTGCGAAGTCTTGACGTGCGAGATGTGCTGAAGACTTGTGCGTGGTGGTCCTTTGGATGGGTAATGTAGTTGAATGCCTCACCAGCACTGTTGTGCTTTGATACCAAGTGTTACGCCGAATTGAGCGAAGATGGTGAACAAGTAGAAGTTGTGAGTCAAAACACGATTTAGAATGTGGGAAACTTGAGAAATTCATTATTAGTGTACTTCGATGACAAGTGTGTTAAAATGATCGAGCATATGCATACAAGTGTTGAGTTATGAATGAAGCATAGTCGAGGTCGTTGGGTTGAACGTTGAGCGATGCAATCGCATTCGCGTCGTAAGTGGTCGGATTTGAGGAGGTCCGCCGCGAAGTCGGGGGTATTCGAGAATTGACAGTGAAGATGCACGATGCATCTTTGTAAATCCTGATTCATTGTGATGCATCAAGAAGTCAATCAAAATTTTGTGATGCCTCTACTTGTAGGTTTGCAAGAGTGGTCGAGCTGTCAGAAGGTTCGAGAGTATCCACAGAGGGCGGGACAGTTGGCCAGTTTGCCCTCGGCCGTCGGAGTGAGTACCGCGGTTCTCGCAAAGCGATGGGCTGTTTGTGTAATAACAAAAATGCCCACTCGGAAAGATTAGGGACTTGTGTACGTCTGGTATGTAACATATACAAGTGTCGAGTTACGAATGAGGTAAAGTCCGAGTCGTTGGGCCCATCGTCGAGCGACACGCGTGTAGTCGCGTCATGAGTGGTCAGATTTGAGAAGCTCCCCCAAGAAGTCGGGGGGCTTCGAGGATGGACGACGAAGATGTGAGATGCATCTTTATCAATCTAGATATGTCTTGATGTGTTGAGAAGTTGACCGAAAGGTTGTGACACTTCTGTCGATGATTCTGGAAAGTGGTCGGAGTTGTCAAAAAGTGCGAGATAATTCGCTGGAGGGGGAGGGCAGTTGGCCGGATGGCCCTCGATTTTCAGAGAGAAAACCAAGGTCTTGATGTATCGTGGGCTATTTGTGTAATGACAGAAATGCCCACTTGGAAAGATTAGGGACTTGTGTATGTCTGGTACATAACACTTCCTGCCCTTTTAACGACAACGTCAAGATGTGGCCTGTTGATGGCGGTAATAGCCGTCGATTAGGTGATCGACGTCCTGAAGGTTGTCGTTATGCGCGGCATCGTAGCCGTGCCACTTGACAAGATATTCTGTTGTTTTGTCTCGTAGTCAATGGCCAAGGATGTCCTTGATGACGTACTATGTATCCTCGTCCACTTGGAGAGGAGGAGGGAGAGGTACATCCCTGCTGGGGAAGTTCTCTCCAGGATCTTGGTAGTGCTTGAGTCTACTCATATGAAACACCGGATGAGCGTGCATAACGTGAGTGACTTTGAGCCGTGCAACCACGGGGGTTTGCATGCGCTCGATCTCAAACGGTCTCAACTATCGGGGTTGAGCTTCTAACAATCGACTCCACGGAGTTTGATTTTGGTTGAACTGAGAGGAACTTTGTCATTGGCGACAAAAACATTGTCATTGCGATGTCCTTCAGCTGCTCGTTTCATCGTCGCTTGCGTCTTTGCAAGTGTCTGCTGTATTCCATCCTAGATTGTGGAGAAGGCGCGACGATGGACATCAACCGCAAGAATGTTGCTTTGGTTGTGTAGTCCGGCTGGTGTGGCGGGAACTTTGCCATACACCACCTTAAACGGAGTCCCACCTATTGCCTTGGAGATCGCTGAATTATATGCGATTTCAATGGTTGGGAGTTTTTGTGCCCAATCCGTCACATGAGGTTCACATCATCTTTGGAGAAGTTGTTTGAGCATTTGGTTGGCCCGCTCAGTCTGGCCGTTGGTTTCAGGATGGAACGCCCTTGAAAGTGAATACGACTGCCGTAGCGAGTCATCAGTTTGCGCCAGAAACACCTCTTGAATCGACAGTCCCTGTCGCTCGTAATGGTTCTCGGCACGCCGTGCAGCCACATTATGTTTTTTAAAACAGCCTCGCTATTCCCTCGGTGTTTACGGTGGTCGTAGTCGGAATAAAGTGATACATTCTAGAAAACCTGTCAACAACCACGAGAATTGCAGCATATCCCTCGCATGTGACTAGTATTCCTATGATGAAGTCCATGGAGATGTCCTTCCACAGTGCCTTCAGAACGGGGAGCGGCTGCAGAAGTCCGGGTGGCCATGTGCGACGGGATTTTTTTCGTAAACACATGTTGCATGATTTGCATAAGTTGGCCACGTCAAATTGCATCCTGTTCCACCGGTAGTATTTTGCCAGCTTCTTAAGCGTCTTGTCTTCTCCAAATGCCACCCGGACTAGTGTCGTGGCACTTTTCGAGGAGCATGCGGCGAAGTTCATTGTTTGGGGGAACGACCACCTGGAAAGTGAATTGTCGCCGCCAATAGGGTGCGTCGAACCAAATTTTTGCTTTGTTGTATCCGCCATTCTGGTCGTAACCTCGTGTGAACAACTTTTCAAGATACAGATCTCGTTGCAACTGTAGCGTTGCTGCCTCAGCCATCAGATCTGGTCGGTGCCTGAGCGCGTCTACCGGGTTGATTTTGCCTAGCCAGTATTCAACATCGTAGTCAAACCCGGATTCGAGGAGCCCCATCCATCGGGTTTGGTATCGACTGAGGTTTGACTACGTCTTCAAATGTTTCAGCGCATGGTGGTTGGTACGCACGATGCATCGAGGGAATTTGATATAGTATCGCAATGTCTTAAATGCGTGTACGACCGCCAGTATCTCATTCTTGTGTACGGCATAGTTAAGTTCCAGTCCGTGCAGTTTTCTTGACATTTATGCGACCGGTTGTTCTCCATTGCCATGGTCTTTGCAGGGGGAGTGTGTCGATGGCTCGATTTGAGGCATCCGTAGCCATGACGTAGTCGACTGTTGGATTGGTTAATCGTAGGGCTGGCGCCAAGGTCAGAGGTTTTTGCAAAGCGGTGGGCGTTTCTTGTTCACTGTCTCCCCACCACCACTCATTTCCTCTTTGAGTGAGGTTGGAGAGAGGTGCCGACACTCGGGCGTAATCCCGTACAAAGTGCCAATGGTTTTTACAGAAGCCGAGAAAACTTGAACGTCTTGAACGTTGATTGGCTTCGGCCAATCAGCGATTGCTGCCACTTTTCTCGGATCCATGGTGATCCGCCCACCATTGGTGACGTGACCCAAAAACTCGATCAAACGGCGACCAAAGTCGCACTTCGAGAGTTTTCCGAAAAACTTCTCTCTTTGTTGAAATTTGAGAACTTTTTAAAGATGTCCATCGTGCTCCTCCGGGGTGTGGCTGTACACCAGGATGTCGTGGAGATACACCACGACGAGATCATCTAGGTACGAGCGGAAAATGTTGTTCATCGCCACCATGAACGTTGCTGGGACATTTGTGTGTCCGAACAGCATTACCGTGAACTCAAAATGCCCGTAGCAAGTTCAGAACGGCATCTTCTCGATGCCGTCATCTGCCACGTGAATATGGTGATAGCCGCTACGTAGACCAATTTTGGTCAAATTTTGAGCCCCTCAGAATTGGTCAAAGACTTTGGGGATGAGGGTAGCGATTCTTGATGGTAGATTCGTTCAATGCCCGGTAGTCCACTCACATCCGCATTTCCCCGATTTTCTTTTTCACAAACAATACAGGTCTAGCGTACGGTGACGTGGATGGACGGATGAACCCCTGACCGTGCATCTCCTTGAGCTCGTTTTGCACATCGGCCAATTCTTGATCGCTCATCCGATAGGCCCCTCGAATCGTGGGTCGAATATCCGGTTTCAGCTTGATGCGATGGTTGATGTCCCATTGAGGTGGTAGAGTTTTTGGGAATTTGTCGCAAAAGACGTCCGATAACTCTTGGATGAGTGGAGCAAACTCTTTCGTTACCATCGAGAACTTTGTTGATGCGAGTAAGGCTGATGAGGCCGATGACAATGATGAGTCAGCTACTGCCACTTCTTCTTTCTCCATTGGCTCGAGATGTATGAGCCACACACGAGGTCCTTGTCGTACATGGTATTTGGCCACGTTGAGCGGTATATGGTGCATAGGTTGTCGCTTTTCGTCTACCGTGACTTCCTTTGCTGCTTCCACCTCTGCTAATTCCACTGGCATCTTCTGTCTCACGCGCAGACATTGTCGCTTGGCACCGTGGATTTCCACGTAGACGTCGCCGTTGCTCCAGTGAACCTATGGATTGTGTCGGTGTAGGAAATTTCGTCCCATAATGATTTTGTGGTCTGTCATTGGACATCACTTGCAGACCGTTTCATCTCGTAGATGTGTCCAGATTTTCCAAACATTTATGTTTCTCTCTGGTTGACTGTGTCCACTTCCATTGGAGTCGAGGAGTCCCCCGACTGGCTTTTTCCGTTCCCACGATAATTGTGGTTGGGGGGTCGCCAGCCATAGGATTCCTGGATCCAAGCATTGTATTCGCCACTGTCGATCTTTTCTCGTACTGCGATCATCCGCGGTAAGTCATTTGGATTCCAAAAACGGCAATCGCTCGTTGAATGTCTCATTAGAGGCCATTTTTGTACTTAAAACAAAGCTCGTAGGGGGCAATGTCTATACTAGTGATGATCTCGAGGAATCTCTGTGTGTACTCTGCCACGCTCGATTGCTGACTGAGACTCTGGAGCTTGTACGGAGCGTCAGACTTCTCGTTACGTGGTCCAAATCATGGGAGCATCGCGCGTGAGTACTTGTTCCAGTCGGTTGGTGGTGTCACTGCGTCTTGCCATTACGGGTTGATGTGCTCCAAGGGTAGAACACCTGTTTTTGGTGACATGAGACATGCGCCGTTGGCCGTTGATGACATTTATGGTTAGTCATCCCCAATTCGTACACTCTACAAACTGTGTACATAACAAGTACACACGCAAAGCAAGGTACAAAGAAGCTTCCTTGACATGACGACATAACTTCCTTGTAGTATCTATCCGGAGAGGAATCTCGATGTGATATGCGTACGGACTGTGAGGAAACTTCTTTGAAGTTGTGCCAGCGAAGATTTCAGATTTTCTTTAAAAGAGCCTCACAGATCTTTTATTGTTCATAAGCAAAAGCTATACACATGATTATCTAGTTTTGTGAAGTTGGTTTGGGACTGTATATGTCCTAAAGAGAAACCTTTCCCCAAGTTTGAACCGGCACAGAAAAGGGGCACATACAATGTGGATCTTTGAGTAGGGTGCCACTCGAGTGACATCTTCACTGTCGCTCGCGTGCCAGTTCATGCCAATGTCAGCTTGACTGCCACTTGACAGAAAAGTCAAGAAAGAATTTTGGGTGCCATATTGCATATACGATGGAAACGCAGACATCTTCCATTTGAAGCAGCAATCCGGTGGTCCAAACAGCTCGATGGACGAGCATACATGTAACGGAATTGTTGCGAGCGCATATTGACTCCATTACGTCGTCCCTCCTTTGCCACCACCACATTGCAACATTTGGATTTCCACGAAGCCATCGATCTGAATCAGTCGATGGCCTCTGCCCTTTTTGTCTGAGGTTTGCTTCCATCAATGCATTTTAGATCCGATGACAGTCGAGAAATCCTTCCCTCCCGCCCGAAAGTGAGAAGTGGTTTTTTGTGCAGTGTATATGGGGGTATTGATTCAGCAACTACAAATTTTGAGAAAAAATAGACATATCGGAGAAATAACAACTATTGTCGACATATGTGTGAATTTGTGCAATGTTCCAAACGAGCATAAAATTCAGTACCCTATTCTCGACCCTCCTACATTTTCGATCGATGGGGGGTTGTAGGATCGCACCTCGTTTGAGGACATCGCGGAATGCACAATTATGTACGTTTTGCAATGTCCATCCAATAAACGCCCATGTAATCTCCCCCTCTACACTTTCGACATCGGGGGGGGGGGGTCGGCATCCGACGAATTATGAGGGATTCCCCCCCATAAGTGTAAAATGTATACGGCCACTGTATTGGGTGTTGTATATGGGGGGAGTGATAAAGCATACACGAACATATTGTAACAATAGAAATTTCAGAGAAGGGACAACTGTTGTCGACTTCAGTGTGAATTTGTGTATGTTTTGAAACGTGCGCCAGATACACTTCCCCATTCACCACCCTCATACATTTCCAATTGGGGGGTGGGGATGTGATCGCACCTCGTTCGGGGACATCACGGAATGTACAATTATGTACGTTTTGCAATTTCCACCTGATACACGCCTAAGTACTCTCCCCCCATACACTTTCGACATCGGGGGGGGGGGGGGGGGGGGGAGGGGATCGGCATCCGTAAAATTGCGAGGGACTCCCCCCTTAATAAGTGTAGAATGTATAGGGCCACTGTATTGGGCGGTGTATGTGGGGGATCTAATAAAGCATACAAAACTGTATTGGAAGTATGGAAATTTCGGCGAAGCCACAACTGACCTCGACAAGTATGTGCTTGTGTATAGTTCGGAACGCGCACCAGATACACTGTCCCTCACACTATCCTCAAACACTTTAGGTTCCAGGGGGGGGGGATCAGACCTTGTTTGAGGGCATCGCGGACTGTATATTTCTGTACATTTTGCGATGTCCATCCTATACACGCCCACGTACAATCCACTCATACACTTTCGACGTTGGAGGGGGGGGGGGGAGAGGGGGTCCGATCAAGCATCCGACGAACATCAGGAGGATCCCCCCCCCAATCCCCGTCAGTGTAAAGTGCACGGGGCCAGTGTATTGGGCTTTGTTGATCGGGGGATCAATGAATTGCAATCATTGAAATTTCGGAGAAGCTATACATGAATGTGATTATTGTGTTCCAATCGGATTGCGCATAAGATACACTGCCTCATACACGACCTTAATGCACTTTTGAATTTGGTGGGGGGGGCACCTCGTTTGAGGACATCGTGCTTCGTACATTTTTGTACAGTCCACCTAATACACGCTCACACACAGTTGCCTCATACACTTTCGGCATTTGGTGGGAGGGGGGGACCCGACGAACGTGCAAAGACAAATAAATGCCAAAACTGTTTCTTTTATCGGTTGTTTCTCAAATCACATGCCGGGAAGGTGTAAGTAGCATCGTAAACAACAAATATGCCAGTTTCTAAGCTCTACCCAAACCTATACGAGACTAAATACCTAATACAACCTTACATATATATTCAAATTCATAAATTTATGTTAAAACCATTTTAATTAAATTCACCAATGTACATCAACTTATAGGTGAACAAATGCATGCCCTAAGACATAGACATTTCCTAGAAACTTCTAGTACATGCATATGTCCATACACACTTTCCTGGGTGTATGAAAACGGCCTGATTAACCATACCTCGTTGATGAGGTCCCACCGGTCTCCTGATACCGTTGGATGGCCTTTAGATAAGACCACCAATTGAGTGCCATGCCACGAAAAAGCACGCCCGTGAGGTCAAACCTCTTTTGATCTTAATGACCCTAGCAGCGGTGAAGTATACCTCCACACTCATCAGCCACATCCAAACCGTTGGTCCCTTTGAGTTTGCAGGATTGAACAGTTTGGGACAAGCCGGGCGAATCTTAGGTTCGTCCGAGAGTTGGGTATTTCTCTCCTCAAGCACCGCCTCTTGTTCACGTGCATTGCGAAGAGCCTCCATCACGGCGTTGAGCTGTTGGAGCAGATGGCTCTTGATTCCCTTGAGCACGGAGATGCGGTTTTCCAGTTCCTTGTTGATCTGCGCTTGTTGCCTGGTGCCACTTCGATGTCATCGTCGAGGCTTTCAGTAGGGACGGCTGGTTTACTACCGTCGGATCTGCGGCTGGATTGGTCGTCGTAGCTGTAGGGATTAATTTAGCTGCCGCATAGCCTGCTACGCCAGTATTCGTTGCCACTTCAGGGTTTGCGTGCATAGGCACGTTCTGCTCCTCCATCGCCAAAGTCGTCGCCAAAGACTATTGCTTATCGTCGGATGCGCTTGCTCGCTTCACGTCATAGTCGTGAAGTCTGCAAAGTATTGACGTGCGAGATGCACTGAAGGCTTGTGCAAGGTAATCCTTTGGATGGGCAAAGTAGCCGGATACCTCTCTAGCATCGCTGCGCTCTCATACCAAGTGTTATGCCAAACGGAGCGTAGATGGTGAACAGGTAGAAGTTGTGAGGCAGAACACGATTGAAATGCGTGAGCAGTTTATAATTAGCGATACGTGTATTTTGATGAAATGTGTCAAAATGATAAAAAAAACATATGAAATTGTTGAGTTACGAATGAGGTATAGTCGGAGTCATGGGGACGATCGTCAAGCGACGCGTATGGAGTCGCATTGTGAGTGGTCGGATTTGAGAAGCTCCGCCGAGAAGTTGGGGGGCTTCGAGGATTGACGGCAAAGATGCGAGATGCATCCCTATAAATCTAGATATGTCTTGATGTGTCGAGACGTCAAACGAAAGGTCATGAAACTTCTGTCGATGATTCTTGAAAGTGGTCAGAGTTTTCAGGAAGTGTGAGAAGGTTTGCCGGAGAGCAAGGAAAGTTGGTCGAATTTCCCTTGACCGTCGAAGTTGACATCAAGGTCTCGACACGTGGTGGGTTATTTGTGTATTGAAAGAAATGTCCACTCAAAAAGATTGGGGACTCGTGTACGTCTGGTACGTAACAACGTAGGTGATTCACATGGATGAGGTGCAAGAAAAATGAAAATTTGATTAACTGAGATAAATGGATAATTCTTGTTAATCAGTAAGTGTACTTTGATTACAAGTGTGAAGTGCATCAAGCACATACACACAATCCCAAGGATGACAATGAGGCATGTGTTGAATCCTTGGCACTTGATTTGAGCGATGTGTGCAAGTTTGCGCCATCAGTGGCTGCTTCAAGAAGCTCTGCCGAGAGTTCAAGGGCTTCGAGACTATCAAGGCACGGTCTTGTAAAAGTCGAGCACCGTCAAGAAGTCAACCAAAACAGTCGTGAGGTCGGTGCACAGTGGGCCACGAATGTAATGACAAAAATTCCCACTCGTGGAGTTTTAAGAACTCGTGTACATCAGGGACATAACACTTGCCCCCTTTTGGCCACGCCGTCCCGGTGAGGTAGTAGGTATATGCTTGTGACGATGATAGCAGCTTTCAATCAGGTGATCGACGTCTCCGAGGTTGTGGTAGGGCTCTCACTTGTTGTCCATGGCGTTGTCGCCGTGCCATTTTACCAGATACTTGGTTGTTTTCCCACATTGTCTATTTCCAAGGATATCTTGAATCTCGTACTCCGTATCTCCATCCACTTGCATAGGTGGTGGTGGTGCGACGTCTATGCTGAGGAAGTTTGTACTGGGGTCCGGTAGTGTTTTAGCTTGTTGATGTGGAAAACAACATGAATTGCCATGCTGTCGGGTAGGCAAGGGCATGCAAAAGCAAAGTTTTGAATCCGATTGATCTTAAACGGTCTCAACCAATGGGGTTTGAAATTCACAAAGTCGTGTCCTTGAAATCTGATGTTTGCTGACTTGAGGAGGATGTGATCACCATTGTTGAATACGTCTTTGCTACGATGTCGGTTGGCCACTCACTTCATGGCTCCTTGCGTCATCACCAGCGTTTGTTGTGTTTCCTTCCAAACGCTGGAGAAATCCCTATAGTGGATGTCGAACGTGGGGATATTGTTCTCGCTGTCTAATCCTACTGGTGTGGTAGAAAGTTTGTCGTAGATCACTTCAAATGAAAGTAAAGCCGTTGCGGTGGAAGTGGTGGAGTTACATGAAAGTTTGGTGGTTGGCATTTTGGTGCCGTCTGCTCGTATTATGCGAGTTCTAATAGGTACCAATCAGACACTCAACAGAAGCAACATGAGCTGTTTAAGCATCTGATTGGTCTGCTCCATTTGCTTGTCAGTTTTAGGATGGAATGCCATTGATAGCTGGATCCGACTGTCGTAGAGTGTCTGTTGCGGGAAGGCCATCCCACCTCGCGATAGTGAGGGGGTGGCTGCAAGCTATCCCTTGCTATTGTGAGGTTTGGCTGGTGGCCAGCCACCCGCTGGCTACTGGCCGGTCGGTGGCCGGCCGGCTGGGTGACCGGCGGCCGGTCAAGTGACCAGTCGGCCATTCACCGACAAGCCAGTAGCCGCCGATCAGGCTGGTGGCTCGATCGGTGGCCAGGAGGCCGCGAGGCCTCAAGGGCCGAGGCCTGTGGTCTTGTGCCGTTGCCCTTGCTTGCCCTCCTCACTCGAGAGAGCAAGCGAGCACGAGGGATAGGGTGAGAGCGAGGAGCGAGGTGCACACGAGAAAGGTCGGCACGAAATCGCCGATTGTGTCTCGTACACAACGATTTCGTGCCGACACGATTTTGTTGAGGTCAAACTACGAGTTTGAAACTGGAAATCTTGTGTGAACTCACAAGTCTGAGGTAATCCCCCCCCCCCCCCATTGCGGACCCAGAATAAAGGGACGAGGTAAAAACAGAAATGGGCCTCCGGAGACTCGCAATACTTGAGTCTCCCCGTATGGGCTGTTTCTGATGATTGCCCCCACAGTGACGTAGAGGGGAAATCCCTTGAGTGATCTCTAGAAGCCATTCTGCAACTTCCGACGATGACCTAAGTGGAGGAGTTGGAGACACAGCCGTTACAGTGGTATCAGAGTAGGACGACCTCGTAAAGAAGTGTTCGACAGTTTCCGCGACTATGAGAGATATAAAATGTTGCGAGTAGCTGGAGTAGTAGTAGAAATGCAAGGGATGGCTATGGGCTTAAAAATCAACCATTTTAAGTTCCGTAGATAACATTGAAAAGCTCTTGAGGAGCTCTTTTTTCTTGGCCAGTTCCTCTAATATTCTCTCACTTGCTTGGGAGCTAGGTGGATTTTTTTTGGACGGGGTGGGGAGTGCCCACCCATAAAACCAACAATTTGCCTTCATTTTCAAGGTTCCCTCTCCTCCTCTTCAACAAAAAACTGGGGCATTGCCCTTGTTCAAGACCGGGGACTCTTATGGCATCAGAGAAAAGGGAAGAATAGGAAAGTGGTACTTTGAAATTTTTTGGAGGCCGCCCCATTGCCATGGAGCAGAGTGAGGGCGCCTCCAAGGAGATGCAAGGCGCGCCAAGAGAACGCAAGAGGAGGCTAGGGAAGAATAGAAGACAAGAAGACAAAGAAGAGGACAAGAATAGTGAGGAGGGAGTGTATGGGAGTGTAAAATCTTAGTTAGATTTCATCCCCATCCTCCTCACCTTTTTGAGCGGTGCTACAATTCTTGTACCTCCTTGATCATCTTTGCTTTGTTTTTCTTGGCTTTTTAGCCTTTGTAGTGCTATGAGTCATAGCTTAGGGTTTTTCCTAGAACCCATGTGATTGTGCTGAGCGTGGAGATGTACAAACATAGCATTTTCCTACCACGTGGTTGTGTGGACCGTGGCATCCTAGAAAGATAAAAATAAAGTTTATGAATTCCTCACCGATTGTGAGAGCAAGGTGATTTTGAGAGGCGACACCTCCCTGAGGTCTTGGGGTGACCCTCACAATGGTCTTTGCGTGCTAGTTGTGCGGGTGATGAAATGGAAAGTGCCAAACCGTCCAAGATCAACAAGGGCAATGTGGTGACGGCCTCACCACACGCCCTCGGCAGACTCCAAGTTTTAGGAGCTGTCACCACAAACACAGTTTCTAAACCAAAGGCATCTGTACCATCAAAGGAAACTGGCACCAACCTCACCAACACCGAGAAGTGTGCGGAAGCCAAAAAACTGCTCGATGAGCATGTGGATGACTCCCACGTGACGGATGTCGTACTCGAGGAGGACCACCCGAGCATGGACCCTGACAAAGAGCACGTTGCCGAGGACAACAAAGGCAACATGGATCATGATAATTGCTATCATTGTGGGGATACCTTGAGCCGGTCGCTTGAGAAGGGAAGACGCTTGCCGGATTGCCCGAAGTTGCCGACAGTAGCGAGGCTGTTGAAAGCAGCAAAGGTGCCAAAAGCAGACACACGGGAAGTTCCAACGAGCATGAGCCAGATGATATCACTGTAAAAGAAATTCACAACAACCACCAGAGGCTTGCCAAGTTGCCTGCCAAGGCGGCGGGCCAACTCAAGGTCACCACCAATGGTGGAGGTACGACAACACCTGGAGGAATGGGGCCGGACCCCCTTTCCTACGATGTGACGGTGATGGGACAAAACAATGACCACTTGAGTTTTGTTGTTGATGATAGCCTCTTCCGGAAGGTGGGACTCCTCAAAGTGTGAACACAAACCATACCCTCTTGCAGTGGACAAAGGTACATGCATAGCGTGATGCCTTGAAGGCTATCACTGATGCTCTGAGGACATAAGAGTTGAAGTTCACGTTTGCCAATATGCTGGTCTACGTTGGACAGAGCATCATGGACCTCGATCATGATCACCAGCTGCAGTGCCTGCCGCTCATGAAGCAAGCCGTCGATGAGAAGACCTTGAGAAGGTGTTGCAGAGCACGGCCCACGTGTAAATGCAGGAGCGATCGCGGTGTGCCGTAGGTGCTGATGCCACCGCTAGTGATAGCGGTGACTTGCCTACATTGACGATTTTGGAACCGGCCATGAACACGTCCTTCCTCCACAATGTAGAGATTTTTCGAAAGGGCATGAAGCTGACCGAATGGCTGAATCAAATGGAGCACGTACTGCGTGTCCATAAGGTACCACTTGGTCAGTGGGGGGACCTTGCCACAACATGACTTGAGGACAAGCTCTTCAAGTATGTGGTCAAGGAGTGGGGCGCACGGCAACCACATCTTGAGTGGCATCCCATGCCGTGGGAGGTATTATGTGCGATCATGTGTAAGAAGTGAACCCAATATCAGGAGGCACAGCACGACTTCCACAAGATCAAGGGCTTCAGACAGCTGGGTAGCTGGCTTGAGACTTACTTGAGCAAGTTCACTACACTCGTGGAGGAAGCCAAAAGCTTTGTCGAGGACGATGGGTCTGAGACCTTCAAGTATCTAGAGTGCTTACTGCTAAAGCACTTGCGTGATAGTCTAACTGATGAAAAGCTGAAGGACAAGACCACTACGACTACAACTAGCCAAGCTTGGACAAACCTGGAGGGCATTACACGACTACATGAGCAAAGGGTATTCAGTGAACGTGAAGTACTAATCTGATGCACAACTGAACGCGTGTACACAGCAAGGCCGCGACATGCGCATGGACACTACAGGGGCTAGTGAGTTAGCCAGACAGCAAGGCAGGGCGAAGGGTAAGCAACCCGCGAACCCTCCAGCCAAGAAATTTTATGGACACAAGGTCCCGAACAACAAGCGCAGCAGTGAAAATGACAAGCTGCAGGCGGTGCGTGAGCGTCGCAACGTAGCCTTCCGCGACGGTCTTTGCCACAACTACATGTAGCCTGGCCATTTTCAGGTCCAATGCCCCGAAAGTGCTGGTGGTGGGAAAGAGGCCAAGGCGTTGGTCGCAGCTGCTACACCTCGTTGGAATGGTGTAGCAGGAGGCCGCGGGCAGGGTCGTGGATATTGTTGCGGAGGCAGCAATAGGCCCGGTTGTGGAAATGGACAGTCCCATGGTGTGGGTTCTCTCAAACCACGCCATGGGACTGTCCATTTCCACGGCGATGAGTTCAATCACGTTCATGTGACTGTCCATTTCCACCCATGAGTGATGTTAGTGGGGACAACTCAGGCGCAAAATCAATCACGATTGTGGATTCATGTTTTTACATGAGGATGTTAAATAATTTGAGTTGTTGAAGAGTTCAAAATTCTCTGGTGTTTTCTGTTCTCTTGTTCAGCCTCATTCTACACTTGCTCACCGACATTGCCCACTAAACCTTACATCTCTGGAAAAGATGCATGATCGTACATGCTTAGTGATGGTGACACCAACCACTGTGCAACAGTTTTGTGACGTAGTGATAAAAGAAAACGCCCTCAAAGGGATGAGTTCAATCACGTTCGCCATACCTTTGGTCAATGATTTCAATCAAGTCCAATTCAAATACTAGAAGGTGGTAGCAAAGTTTACACGTGTCCACAAGATATGGACTTGAGTGGGTGAATCATGGGAGCTGCGGCGGCTGCCATACATATTTGGTGTTTTATCAGAAACTCTGCTTGCCGTCGTCAAGTCTGTTCACTCATAAAAAGCGGAGGTAACATGATGATTGAGGTCAAAGGACATCTAGTTGGTTCCCATGAACGTTCTTGCTGGCACTAGAAGGGATGACTCCTTTGTTAGACTTGGATTAACCCAACAGATGGGCTTCAAGTACAAGCCATTAAATGGTGCAGTTGTTGTTGGTGAAAACCATACGGTACCCGCAATTGGTGCCTGTAAAGAAAATAATTACATTCAAGGTTACACACAGAGTGTCACGTTGAAGGTACTCAACCTTCTTGATCTGTTCATTGTGGTGCTAAACAATCTTTGACTCCATGAAAAAAAGGCTCTAATGTACTTTAAATGAAGATGATTGATGTTTCAAAAGGGAGAGTGTCGCTTTATATTGATTCCAAGTACAGAATTTTCACCGACCCAACTAAAACTCCATTCCATCTTATCTACAATGCAAGTGAAGGGACGTATTCAACGAGGGTGTCAATGTTTCTTGGCTCAGCTGTAGAAAGTGGAGGATGATATAAAGGAAGACACATCACTAGAGATCAAACATCTACTGGTGGAGTTCTTGGATGTATTCTAAGATCCACCGGCCGGGCTTCCACCAGACTGACACATGGGCCACAGGATTCCGTTGCAAGCGGAGGGGACCCCTCTGTTCAGACTCATGTATCGCCTTAGTCCAGCAGGAAGGCAGTGGTTGAACGCTAAATCAAAGAGTGCCTTGGAAAAGGGTGGATCGAGCCAAGTAGCTTGTTGTAAAATGCATCGTTCCTTTTTGTGAACAAAAAAGATGGTGGGTTACGCATGTGCGTGGACTACCGGATGCTGAACAAGCTGACAATAAAAAAATGATTCCCCTTACTGCGGATTGATGACCTGTTTGACCAGCTCCAACGAGAAAAAGTCTTTTCGTCCTTGGATTTGTCTCAAGGGTACCACAGAATCTGCATCACGGAAGGTGACATACCCAAAACAACACTTCAAATGCACATGGGACACTATGAGTTCTGAGTTTTATGTTTTGGGCTAACGAACGTCCCACTAACCTTCCAAGGAGAAATGAACGGAATGTTCACCAAAAAACTCGACAATTGTATCTTGGTTTATGTGAATGACATCTTGGTTTTCTCCAAATCCATGGAAGAGCACAAAGAACATTTGTGCAAAGTCCTCGCGATCCTTCGGGAAGAGAAGTTCAATTGAAAAGTGGGCAAGTGCAACTTTGCCTAAGATGAGCTTGAATACCTTAGACACATAGTCTGCAAGGACGGCATCCGTACGGCATCCTTTTTTCGACCCACAAAAGGTCCAAGCCATGATGGATTGTCCGCGCTTGGAGAACGTTGGGCAGATGTGGTCTTTCCTTGGCCTTGCAAATTACTTTTGACGGCTTATGTAAGGATATTCGACCGTGGTAGCGCCACTAACTAGGCTGACACGAAACGACGTGCATTTGGATTGGACATCTCATTGCGAGAATGCCTTCCTCAAAGTCAAAGAGCTATTATCCATAGTACGTGTCTTTGCTCTTCAAGACCCATTACAACTGTGGGAGGTGCAATGTGATGCATTCGTAGTTGGACTTGTAGTAGTCGTCATGCAGAATGGTTACCTAGTTGCGTATGAGAGCAAGAAGCTCATCCCCACAGAGATGCGGTAAAAAACTGGGGATCAAGAGCTCCTTGCGATGGTATATGCTTTCAAGATGTGGTGTTGCTACCTCGAGGGAGCTGAGGAGGGTGTAATGGTCCTGAGAGACCATAACCTATTAGTTTATTTCCAAACTCAACCGGTCCTTTCAAGACGACAAGCGCGTGGGAGAGAATACTTGAACCGATTCTTGTTCACATCAAAACATTTTCCAGGATGCATCTACGTGGCTAATGCACTAAGCCAACAGCTTGTGGAAATTAAAGCAACCATAGAGATGGGGGGTGTTTCATGGCATTGCAATGGCAACAGTGCAAACACCAAATCCCCCAGCACCTCTGCGGCACCCACCTTGAGAGATTATCCACTTCAACGGTTTTGTAGACAGGATCCGGATGGGATAATGTGTAGATTATTGGTCTCAAGACTCTCGGAATCTAGACAGTAACAAATTGGTGGAAGCTACAGGGATCTTTTGGCACGGAGAACAAGTTGTTGCGCCAGACTCGGGAGATCTTTGAGCAAACATTATCTCCATGTTCCATGACTTGTCGATCGAGGGTCACCTGGGACCTCAAAAGACCGGATAGGCACCCTCAGACCACTTTCGGTGGCCATGATGGAGTGTCGATGTCCGTAAGTATTGCATGACATGCAACCCATGTCTTCGAAATAAGGCTATTAACAAAAACCCTGCTGGACTCCTTTAACAACTTCCCATTCTCGGAACTCCATGGGAGTACGTCAATATGGACTTCACTACGGGTCTTCCGGACACGACCCATGGCCACAATGCAATACTACTGGTTGTGGATCTTCTGAAGAACATGATACATTCCATTCCTACAACCACTGATGTGAACACCGAGGAGACTGTTTGCCTCTACTTTGAGGGTGTCATGAAGTACCACGGATTGCCATTGCACATTATCTTCGATCGAGATAGATTGTTTGCTCATAAGTATGGCAAAATATGCATGAGTACTTTGGTAGCGAGTCGCAAATGTTGGTAGCGATTCACCCTCAAACTAACGGACATGAATTGCACTCTGGAGTAGATGCTCCATGTGTACATGGACCCTGCCATGAACGCCTCGAAAAGTTTTCTGGCACTGACATGATTTGCAATGAACAACTCGTTGAACGAGTCTACACAGTTTGCACCGTTTGTGTTGAACAGTGGTCGGCATCCAGTGGTCCTCTTCATTGGTAAAAAGTAGGAGTACAGGAGGACAGGTTCATTCTACTCAAGCCTTTGTGAAGCACATAGACTACTTGTTATGGGAGGCAAAGGGTCACCTTCAAGCTGCTCAACATTGACAAAAGGCATATGCCGACAAAAGTCAGTGTGAGGTCTTGTTTGACACTGGTGACAAAGTGTCGCTTCTTACAAAGAACCTTTGGCTGAAATCGCTGGGGGCGCAAAGCAATATGCCGAAGTGGATTAGGCCTTTTTCCAACATGGCATGCATTGGGCTAGTGGCATACCGATTGCTGCTTCCACCGAGTATGAAGATACATGACGTGTGTCATGTGAGCCCACTGGCTTCATACACAGCAGGCAGAACCGTTCAGCCACCGCCAATAGTCCTTGCTGCCAACGGCCAATACAAGGTCCTTTGGCTACTTTAGCACCAAGAGCATACACTCCGATTGCACGTTGTTAGGGTATACTTCGTTCATTGGGGCGGTTGTGGACCTGAACATAACTTACCGGAGCTTGAATCTTGTTTGTCCACAGGGGTGGTCAACAAGTACTGGAGCAAGCCGGCAGCTCACACAGACCAACGTGTGGTACGGAGCACCATCTACACGTAGAAAAAGTTCACGACATTCTTGCAGGGTGGCATGCATGGAAGATGACCATAGGAGGCTGGGGATGCCCAACACGGTCATCGCGCGGACGCTCCTGCGTTAAGGGGGGAGGTCGCTAGCTGTGCTAACTCACAAGATGCACCTTTGGTCTAACTGCAGTACACATGTTCATGTTTAGCTGGTAACTAAAACTATTCATCTTCTTTCACAATGTTGAGGACTCACTATATGGCACTATCACTTATTGGTCATGAACCAGGACGGTTCATACCAAGTGGAGAGGAATGTAGTAGGAGGGCCGCTTCAGTCCTTTCACCTCGCGATAGCGAGGGGGTGGCTGCGAGCCAGCCCTTGCTATTGCGAGGGTTGGCTGGTGGCCAGCCACCCACTGGCTACCGGTTGGCCGGCGGCCATCTGGCTTGGTGGCAGGCGACCGGTCAAGTGAGTGGCCGGTCACCCGTAAGTGAGCCACCAGCCGCCAATCGAGCTGGTGATTCCATTGGTGGCCAGGAGGCCGTGAGGCCTCATGGGTTGAGGCTTGTGGCCTTGTGCCCTTGCCCTTGCTCGCCTCCACGCTCACGAGAGCAAGCAAGCAGGAGGGATAGAGCAAGAGCAAGGAGCCAGGTGTGGACGAGAAACGTCAGCGCAAAATTGCCAATTGTGCCTCGCACACGATGATTTTGCACCGATGCGTGAAAAACAAAAATCGAGTCCGTTTAGCTCAAATCACGAGTTTCAGAACCAAAAACTCGTATGAATTCACAAGTTTGAGGTAACACCCCCCTCCAGTTTGGACCCAGAACAAGGAGGCAAGGTAAAACCGGGTATGGGTCTCCGGAGACTCAAAGTATTTGAGTCTTCCCACACAATTCATTGATGAAAATTTCCCTCGGAGTGACGCAAAAGGGAAAACTCATCAAGCAATTTCTGGACGCTATTCTGCGAACTCTGATGATGACCTAAGTGCAGGAGCTAGTGACCCAGCCATTACAACATCTTCAAATCAAGCTAAAGCGACTAGCGAAATGGCCGTCTCTCTCACTGATGATGATACGTGGCACGCCGTGCAGCAGTACGATCTGGTTTAAAAGCAGCTGTCCTATTTCTTGTTTGATGACAGTGGTCGTTGTTGCGATGAAGTGCAAAATTTCTGAAGAATTTCCCGCCATGAAGAGGATGGCGCTGTAGCCCGCGGGGGTGGCGGGAAATCCCTTCGTAAAATCCATGCTGATGTCAACCCACGGTTCAGTCAGAAAAGGTAGTAGTTAGAGTAGACCTGGTGGCCTCGTGCAACGAGATTTTTGTCTCTGACAGGTGTTGTTCGATTTGCTGAATGCTGGCATTTCGGTCTGCATCTTGTCCAACCAGTATTACTTCGCCGGCTTCTTGAGCATCTTTTCCTCACAGATGTTACGGCATTCTTCCAATAACATTCTCCGTAGCTCTGTCTTCAGTTGAACGATGACCTAGCAAGTAAATTGTCGTTGTCACTAGGGGTCATCAAACCAAAACATGGTTTGGTCGTGCCCGTCTAACTCCTCGTAACCTCTTGCAAACAACCTTGCAAGGTATGGGTCTTGTTAAAATAATAGCGTGATAATCTTGGCCATTAGATATGGTCGCCAACTCAGAGCATTCCCTAAGTTAAGTTTTTGAGGAATGTACTTGATGTCGTAGTTGAAGTTGGACACGAGGACCTCTATTCATGGCTTAGAGGTCTTGAGGTGTTTCAGAGCGTGATGGTCGGTGCAGATGATGCATCGTCAGCATTCTAGGTGGTACAACTACATTTTGAGGGTGTGTACGACTGCGAGTATTTCTTTACCATGCACTATGTAGTTGAGTACTCATCCGTGCAATCTTTGTGACATGTACACGACACGTTCTCCACTAATGTTGTCTTGGTGGAGTAATACTGGTTCACCGACGCGTCGGTGGCAATGATGTAGGCTACCGTTGGATCTGTCAATCATAAGGCTGGCGCTGAGGACGTGGAATTTTTTAAAGAGTTGAAAAACTCTTGTTCACTATCCCCCAATTCCTCTCCGTGGTTTTTCGAGTGAGATCGGAGAGGGGCATTGCCACTGGACCATAGTCCTTTACAAATTGATGGTACTAGTTGCAGAAGCCTAAAAAAACTTAGACGTCCCGAACATTTGTAGGAATCGACCAATCAGTGACTGCCTCCACCTTTTTCACGCCCATGGTGATCCATCCGCTGCCAACGATGTGGCCCAGATTGAGCCACGATCAAAGTTGTATTTTGAGAATTTTCTGAAAACATTCTCTCTTTGTAACATCTCATTTTTTTGGAGATGTGCATTATGCCCCTCTGGGGTACGGTTGTACACCAGGATGTTTTCAAGGTACAGGAGGACAAACTTGTCAAGGTATGTTTGATTCATCGCCGACATAAACATGAGGGGGGCATTATTGAGTCCAAACAACATAACAATGAAGTCAAATTGCCCGTATTTAGTGCGGAATGTTGTCTTCTTGACATCCTTATCAGATATGCGGATCAAATGATACCCTATGCAAAGGCAAATTGCGCTGAAAATTCAAGCTCGGCGGAGTTGGTCAAAAGGTATGTCTGCTCGCAGAAGAGGATACTGGTCTTGATGGTGATGTCATTCAATGCTCGGTAGTCTACGCATCTCTCCGGTCTTATTTTGCAAGAAAAGGAAAGATGCCGCATAGGGTGAGGTGGAAAATCGATTGACCTATAACCAAGCAACTCGGCCAGCTGCTTCTTGAGTTCAGAAAGCTCATGATCTCTCACTCGATGTATTCTTTTCACTATCAGTCTGTTGTCCGCCTCCAGGTTTATCTGATGATCAATGTTCTACTGCGGAGATAGCCCTTGGGGTTGTTCGTCAGAAAGAAATCCTTCAAACTCCTTGATGAATGCTACAAAATCCTCTAAAATCACTGCAAACTTCTCAGGTACGGAGGTCGACGTGGCCACCTCGGCAGCTGTGATGTCTTCCATTTCCCTGGTTTCCACGTGGATCGGCCATGCTTGATCTCCACGACACAGATATCTCTTGCCCACGTCTAAGGATATTGGCGTGCATTTTGTGGCTGTTACAACTTCCTCTACTGCATCCATCTCGTATGCTTCCCGTATCCGCCGTTGTATCGTGGGTTGCTCTACCAAAGGCAGATGTTTTTTTCCAGAGATGCTGACGTGGATTGATCCCCTGCTCCAGTCCACCTGTGGTCTGTGCAAGTACGGGAAATCTCACCAGAGGATGACTTTGTGGTTTCTCATTGGGCAATTTCTCCAGACAGTTCTCTCGTGTAGATCTCCGATTTTCAGTCATAATGGTTCGTGAAGTCGACGGATCTGATTTTTTCCGTCGATGGTTTTTCATTCAAACACTCCCAGTTCGGTCTGCAAACCAAACCTCCAAATCATGTCATTTCTTACAAAGTTGTGAGAGGCTCCTCCATCTAGTAGTGCCGACACCATTATGTGACTTTTACAACTTCTTGGTTGTTGGTTGGATGTCTTCTTACCCCTTGTCAAACTTTGTGATCTCATACACTCTCGTCTGTGGCGATGTGAGCCGCTCAAATTGACAATTGGTTGGTGTACATGCTCTTGATTAGAAAGGAGTCTAGCCATCTACTCCTGCCCTTTTCCGTTTTTTGACTCTTCATTTTTTTCTACATCCCCATGTTTTCCGCTGATGCTATTTCTGATAGTTACGTGAGGCATGATCCGGTTTTGCACAAGTCCAGCTGAGCCATTGATTGCGTTGATTGACGGCATCAATCTCCATTGGAGATGAGATATTTGTTGACTGTATCTTTCCTCCGCCACAATAGGAATTGTGGCTTTGGGGTTGCCAACTGTTGAATTCCTTCTTCCGAGCGTTTTAGTCGGTGTTGTTGCAATCAACTGCTATGATCATCCATGGAAGGTCATCCTCAATGTAAAAAATGGCAATTGCTCGCCAAATCTCTTGCTTGAGGCTGTTTTTGTAATATAGACAGAGTTTGTGAGGGACGAGGTCGCTGTCGGTGATGATTTTGTGAAACCACCACATACACTCTGCCATGCTGGATTGCTGATGTAGGCCTTGGAGCCTGTACCATGCGTCAGACTTCTCATTCAACTTCACAAAGCGAGCAAGGATATCTTACGCAAAGTCACTCCGCATTTCCAGTGGCGTGAGAGTTGTACCATGTTGGATAAATGTGCTCAAGAGATGGTACGCTTGCGGTCGACAATGTGAGAGCGGCCGCGTACGCGGTCGATCTGGCTCCGCTGGTCTCCTGCTGCCATTGGATGGTCTTTAGGTGGGACCACCAACCCAAAGCCATGCCACGTAAAAGTGAGGCGATGAGGCCAATTTTTTTTTTGTTATTGTTGACCCCAGAAATGGTGAATTACACCTCTAAACTTGACAGAAACATCCTGATCGTCGGTCCGTTTGAGTTTGGAGGATCGAACAGGTCAGGAAGGGTCGGTCGAATCTGGGGTTCATTTTAGGGTTGGAGATTTTTCTTGGTGAGCACTGCTTTGCGTGCACAGGAAATTTGAAGCTCCTCCATCGCCATGTTGAGTTGTTGGAGTAGACAGATATTGAGGCTCTCGAGTTCTGACAACTTTTGATACAGGTCTTGATTGATTCGAGCCTGTCAGCCGGTGTCTCCCATTGTGCCAACTGTCAACCGGACGGGCTGCAGTGGAGGCAAAGGGTTTGTTGAGCCTGATGGGTCCATCACCGGGTTGGCAGTTGGGTTCGTCGGTATTGTGCCATCCACCGTGAAGGTTACGTCTACTTTGTGGTTCATCTGGGTAGCGACGGTATTTGCTTGCTGCTAATCTTTCATGGCTGAAGTGTTCAATGGTGACTGCTCCTTGTCGTTGGTTGTTCTCGCACTGTTCATTGTTGTTGCCAGGTCTACGAGCTTTTGAATGGTGGAGATGCACTGAAGACTCATGGAAGGTTGTCACCATGTATTGTTGTGGCTGTTGTCCCTCTTGTGTCGCTGCGTTCTGATACCAAACAAAACGTAGGTGGTTCACAGGGATGAGGTGCAGGAAAAAATACGATTTGAGGAATTAGGACAAATGGATAATTTTTATTGAGCAGTAAGTGCACTTTGAGGACAAGTGTTGAGTGCATTGAGCACGTAGAGAATGGCGAGAATAAGATTGAGGTATATGTTGAGTCCTTGGGGCTCGAGTTGAGCAACAGGTGTAAGATCGCGTTGTGAGTGGCTTCTTTCAGAATCTCTGCCGAGAAATTGGGGGGCTTTGAGAACATCAAGGCGTGGTTGTGCAAAAGTCCAGCGCAATC
>SZWC01001548.1:144749-156387 GCA_023375785.1 Penium margaritaceum
AAAAGTCAAGTAAAAGATATCAAAACACTGATATGATTCATGACACTTCTATCGACCATTCTGGAAAGTGGTCAAAGTTTTCAAAACTTTTGGAATGGAACACCAGAGGTTGGGGCAGGTGGCCAAATCAACCTTGGCCGATTGGCGTAAACATCCTGAGGTCGACGCACTGCGGGCCAGAAATGTGATTCCATAATTGCACACTTGCGGATTTAGGGACTCGTGTATGTCAGGGACGTAACAGCCGGGTGGAACGTAAGTGGTTCATGTTACGCCAAGAGGAACGTACATAAAAACGGATAGAAGTTTCTGGGAAAACAAGAAATTGATTATTTTTTACAGTTGAATAATTTGTGATGAGTAGTAAGTGTACTTTGATGGTAAGTTTCTGAGCCATCAATCACATACATGGAATATCAAAGAAAAGCACGGAACAGGCTTAGGATCTTGGACTCTTGAGTCAGGTGACACGTAAAACGCCATGTTGCTAGAGATTGCTTCGAAAAACTCAGTCAAAACTTGGAGGGTTTTGAGAACAATGAGGCATGTTTGAATAAAATGTCCAGTGTTGCAAAAGTTAGCCGAACAGGCTTGAAAAATTGACATGATGTACGACAGTTCTGTGAAAAGTTCGCAAAAGTGGTTGAACCTATCAGAAGCTTCTATAAAAAATCACTAGAGGTTTGAGCTGTTGGTCCAATTTCCCTTGGAAAGATAGTGTAAAAATCCAGATGGCGATATACAATGGGCCACGGATGTAAGGACAGGAATTCCCAAAGGCACAATTAGGGAGTCGTGCACATCAAGAATGTAACAAATCAACCTCTTTTAGTGCAACGTCCTGGCATGTGATACGCAGGTTGGTGCCGGCTAAATTAACCACATATGTTTTAATCCACATCTTGTAGGTTGTTGTAAGGCTCCCAATGATTGTGCAAAGTATGAAAGCCTTGCAACTTGCAGAGATACTCTGTCATTTTTCCTTGTCGATAGTATCCAAATATTTGACTGCACTATCCGTGCCCTTTTCCGCTTTCATAGGTGGTGGCAGAGTCACATCTCTACCTTGATAGTGCTCGCTTGGGTCCCGGTAGAGTTTGAGTCGGCTGATGTAGAATGTTGGGTGATAGCCATGCTCTGAGGGAGACAGAGCTTTGCATTGACAAGTGCCAGCATTTTTTTGATCGCGAACGACCCCAACCACTAAGGTTTGATCTTCACGTGGTCTTGTCCTTGCATTCTGAATTTTTTTTTAGCTGAGAAAGGGATAAAAGATGTGGGATTTGGTGTCCTTATGATGCTTGTTATCCACTTGCTTTGTTACCTCTTGAGTCTTTGCGGACGTACGTTGAGTTTTATCCAAGATGGTTTGGTAGCATCACCACTATACATCAACTGTTGGTATGTTGCTCAAACTCTGCAAACCTGCTGGAGTTGCTGCAAATTTTCCATAGATCACTTTGAATGGAATCTTCCCCGTGGTTACAAAGTTTACAAAGTAGTACAAGAACTCGATGGTCGGCAGCTTGAGCATCTAGTCAGTGCCATGTTGTGCACACAAGATCCTGAGCAGTTTCTTGAGCGTATGATTGGTGTGCCAGGTCTGCGCGTCAGTTTAGGGATGGAAGGTTGTTGAAAGCTTGAAACAACTGTCGTAGCAAGTCATTAGCTCTTTCCAGGTTCTACCTGAGAATCTCTCATCTTTTTCCCTTGTGATGGAGGACGGGATGCCGTGTAGTCAGACGATGTTCTTGAGAAAAAAACTACACAACTTTCTTGGCATAGAAGGTCGTTGTAGTCGAGATGAAGTGCGATACTTTCTTGAACCAGATGACCACCACAAGGATCACATCAAACCCCTTAGGTGTGATAGGAAATCCTGTCGCAGAATCCATGATTCTTTTGGGTACCGGTAGTGGCTGAAACAAATCCAGGAATTTGGTTCTTCTTGAAGTATGGTGTTGACATACACAACCTGTGTTGAAGTAAACAAATATTTTTGCATCTTGTCCCACAAGTAGTACTGCGTGACTGTTTCCCATGTCTTGAAGTGTTCAACGGGTCCAGTGTCATTCCAATCCTTCAACATAGTATTTGACGTAGTTCGCCATCAAGTGGTATGACATTGTGAACTTTCACTGCATGTATGTTTTGTCATTACTGCCAAAATCCCTATAATCATTTGCAAACAATCTCGCAAGGTACTGGCCTTGTTTGACAAGTATTCTACCAAATTTGGCCTTCTGATCTGGTTACAAACGCAGAGCATCCGCTGAGTTTGTATTTCTAGGACAGTTCACGATGTTTTAGTCGAAGCTGGACGCAAGGATCTCCATTAATCAAGTTAGTTGATAAGTCAAATCTAGCTGAATCTAGAGATGTTTTACTGTGCGGTGATTGATGCAAACAACACATTGCTGATACTCCAGGTAGCACCGCCACGTCTTGAACGTGTGCATGAATGCCAAGGTATCTATTTCATGCACTGGGTGGTTCAGTCCCGCTCCACACAACTTTTTTTACATGTATGCGACTGGCTGCTCTCCACCTCCACTGTCTTGGGGGAGAAAAAACTCGACTGCTTGATTAAATAATTCAGTTGCCATGCTGTAATTGAATGTTGAATATACCAAATGTAAGGCGGGCACAAGGTCAGAGTGTTTATGAAAGGATTGAACGCTTCTTGTTTGCTATCTTCCCAACTCCACTTCATGATTTTGCGAGTTAGCTTGGGGAGAGGTGCTAGCAGTCTAGGGTTCTCTGGTACAAATCAACGG
Source organism: Penium margaritaceum (assembly GCA_023375785.1). Taxonomy (NCBI): domain Eukaryota; kingdom Viridiplantae; phylum Streptophyta; class Zygnematophyceae; order Desmidiales; family Peniaceae; genus Penium; species Penium margaritaceum. The sequence continues at coordinate 147,527 of SZWC01001548.1, forward strand.
TATTAGCTCCAAAAACCCAAAAAATTCTTAGATGTCCCAAAGGTTGATGGGCATTGGCCCATCAGCCACTTCCTCCACTTTCTTTCGGTCCATCGTTGTCCATGTGCTTTTGGTGATTTGGCCCAAAAACTTGATTAAACGGTGACCAAACCCACACTTTGAGAGTCTTCTATATGATTATTTCTCTTGTGAGAATTTGAGGAATCTTCGGAGATATCCACTGTGCTCCTTAGGTGTGGCTGTACACCAAGATTTCATCGCCATACACAACAATGAAGCCGTTGAGATACGGCTAAGAGTGTTATTCATGGCGGGCATGACAGTTGTTAAGGCATTTGTGAGTTTTTTTGTTGTGGTGAAGGCATTTTTTGAACTAAAAATCCGCATATCAAGTGCAAAACACCATCTTCTTGATGTCCTTATCATATGTACGGATCTGATGATAGCCACTTCCAAAGTTGAATATGGTGAAAATTGGTAAAAAATCTCATATGCTCGCGACAGGGGGTAAGGTTTCTTGATGGTGATGCATTTAAAGACTGTGTAATCCACTTTCATCTACATCTCTCTTTTTTTCTCAAAAAAGGTGCAGCTGCCACATAGGGTGATGTAGAGAAAAGAATGAATCCCTGATTGAGCATCTCATCTAGCTACTTTTTTAGCGGGATCAGTTCGTGGTCACTCATCCAACAATTCCCCTTGATTTCTGGTTGCTTTCTGGATCCAGGTCTATCTCACGATCGTTGCTGCAGTACAAAGGTAGTTCTTGGGATAGTGTATCGGAGAAAATTCCTTTGAACTCGGCAACGATAGATTTAAAATCCTCTGGAAGGACCACAAACTTCTTAGGTGTCCAGGCCAATGGGGTCTTTTCTTTGTTTCTCATTCTTTGTAATCTCTTTCTCACTCCTTAGTTCCATGTGGACTAGCCACACTTGACCTGTGCATTCTGTGTATCAAAATCCCATGTCTATACATATCGACGTCGTGTGTCTGGTCACAGCTGTTGGAACACACCCAGTGGCTTCCTCTTCTGTTGCATTTTCTATCAACCTCTATGTTGTGGGTCGTTCAATTGATAGCGGATGTGGCTTTCTGTTATCAATGATGATGTTAACCTTTTGCTTGACCAATCAGCATGTAGATTATGCTGGTACAAGATATCTCACCTGATTTGGCAAGTCCACCAGACCGTTGGGTCTTGCAGCTTCCTGATCTGCAATCAGAATTCTCTACAAAGTTGTTGGATCGGTAATACTTCTTTGACGAGCTTTCCCAAAAAAAAAAAAACAAGGTTTGGTCTGTAAATTCAGCTTCCAAATCATTTAGCTACTGATGAATTCATGACAAGCTCCTCCATTGAGTATCACAGGTACCAGAATTTTGATATTGTGACCCCTCGATTGCACCCGTAGTAGTATCCCCGGTGCTGGAAATCCTGTTCCAACATGCCTTGACCACAGTGTGGATTTCTTGGCCTTTTTCAGCAACAATTTGAGGCAAAGCGTACGTTTTCTGGTTGTTGTATGCTTTGTGAGCAGAGAACTGAAATAAAGCAATAAGACCTAACAATGGAAGAGCTAGGGATCAACCTTGGTTGATTATATTGACATACAATACACATCAAAGTTGTGGGATTTTCAAAAGATTTCCAACACATCAAAGAACATGCGATTCGGTTTAGCGTAGCCCATGCTATGCGCTTTCGCGTGCATCATTGTGCTCTGCCGCTCACCATTATGCTGTCACGCGGACCTCTTGACAGAGCACCCTCAAGCACCAATGTTTGCACCAAGTCGCCTTTCACAAGGCGCAAGAGCTCCAATTACCTTCTATGCCACCTTTGGTGCCCTTTGGGGATGCCCCAACTCAGCAGCTATCAAAAGATGGTGCTTGGGTTTGACGTGGTTTGAAACCTCTCTGTGGACGTCCAGTTGGATTTTTGACAGTCCCTGCGTTATGAACTCTACTACTGAGTCGTAGGTCCAAAAACCAGATTTTGACGAAGTCTCCAAGTCACAGATTGTACTAATATGGAGCCAGAATTCGATGTTCACATTGCTATGAAATCTAGAGCAGAATTGTTTAAGGGTTCAAGTATCAAATTTAACAAACAATTCAAAATACCCCGCCACACTTCAAGCATCCATAACTTCCTTGATTCTGAATGGAATCATGCGATTCAGCTTTGGACACTTTTTAAATCTGCCCACTGTTTGTCATGATTCATAAAACCTGCCCATAGCACAAAACTATATTACATGTGTGCCCTTAGTTCAAAAGTGTTTTACAATAGAATCCATAGGATAAAACTATAATCACAGACTGTCTCCAATTCACCTCTAAAGACATTTTTGACCCAGTTTTCCCGTCAACGCAATGACCTATGAATGTTGTTTTGGAATGCTGACATCAGCTAAATCGTCGAGAAATCACAAACCCCCTCGTCTAAGGGGTTTTTGGCTTTTTTGGGGGTGGGTTTATGTGTGGTTTGCATGGGGGATCTAAGACTCCCCATGTATTGAAAAGAGGCCTGCCGGGCCCCTCTGCCGTGGGGCTCAGCAAGGGCCTGTGCAAAATTGAAACCCTCAAGAAGAACTAGGGGGTTTGCCTGTTTGATATGTTTTCTAGAACATTATTGCTTTCACGGCTGTAAAAAGAAAGGCATTGCTCAACTGCAATTCTACAAGGAGCGCTGACTCCATGATGAGCGATGACAAACGCTGCTACAGAACGACGTTTCATCATCGCTTTGAAACTGGGCACATTGTTGCAAAAAAGTTTTGTATTATGGGCACGCATGTCAAATTGTTTTGTGCTATTGACGGATTTCATGAATCGTGCACAGCATGGGGCACAATTTGCATTGTGCACTTCAACTTTTTGCGGTTCCATCTTGAAGTCTTTATCATTTGTAGTAGTCAGGAGTGGATTTCATACAATGTGAAGGCCTGTGTAAGAATCTACACTTTTGTCCCCATCTTGGGCATACAGAGGGCCTGTGTAAGAACCTTCCACGTCCACTGCCTCTTGCTCACTCCTGCTCATCGTCCACTACGCCTGCCAGCTCATCAAAGCTGATCATGTCGAGGACAACCATGCTGATGACGTGCAATTCCATGGGCCGCGCCTTGTGAAGCAGTATGCAAGTACGTGTTCAGTGCTACAGTAATCCTGTACCACAAGACTTGCCTCCACCATGTTGGGCATGTAGTGATAGTGTACATTGATGTGCTTTGTTCTTCTGTGGTGCGTCGGATTGTTGGTTAGCAAGATGGAACTCTGTTGTCCTCCTGCAGAATTGTTGGCTTCCATCACAATACGCCTGCCTACTCTAGCAAAGTGTGGACCCACACCACCTCCTTGATCCCCTTGACTAGTGCAATGTACTCTGATTCCACTGTGGAGGTGGCGATGCTGTCTTACTTCCTGTTGCACTATGAGACCGTTGCACTCACGAGGAAGAACACATAACCAGGGGTGGACTACTGCCCCTCCACGTTGCCGGTAGAGTCTGCATCTGTGTAGCAGACCAGGCGCAAGATGTGGGTCCTCCCCTTTCCGTTGAACCTGAGGCATGCATGCAATGTTGCCTGCAGGTAGCAGAGGATGCGCATGTCCGCCTTCTAATGCAATGGCACAAGATTGGCAACATACCTGCTCACTTGGCCCGCCACGTAGGCCAAGTCCGGTTGATTCACCACCATGGCGCACATGAGGTTGCCCACCGCTGAGTGGTATGGCACCCTTGCCATGTCCTCCTTCTCTTCTTTTGTTTGCGGTGCCATTGCCGCACTCAGGTCACAGGTTGTGGAGATTGGATTGCCAACAACATTGCAGCCCTCCATGCAGAACTACTTCAGTACTTTGGCCACATGCTTGGCCTGCCCCAGCTCAAGCCTGCATGCCCTTTGATTCTGCGTAATGCTTACTCCAAGGTAGTACTCCAGCTAGTTCATGTTGGACATCTAGAACCTGCCGCTTAGGTACTCTTTCAGTTGCTGTGAAACATGCAATTCAGAGACAGACAAGATCAGGACGCCCATACAGAATGTGATGATCTGATGGAGCTGGTTGTCGTACCGCAAATGCACAGTATTATCAGATTCACAGTGTTTGAAGTCAAGATGCACAATGCATCCATCCATCTGTTGGTACCAGTAAGAAGATGACTTTTTTAGCTTGTAAAATGACTTGCACAGCCTGCACACCTTGTCCTTTGATGCACCTACCCCCTTTGGTACCTTCATGAAGATTTCCTTGTCAAGGATGCCGCTGATGAAACTCTTTTTTAATTCCATTTGGTGAAGCTCCATGTCCTTGGTAGCCACCACTGCGAGGATCACCCAAATGCTTGTGAACTTGGCAAAGGGGGAAAACGCCCTGCTGTAGTGCTCTTCCTTGCATTTAACAAAACCCTTTTCCACTAGCTATGCCTTTTTATTCTCCACTTTACCCTTCTTAGTGTACTTTGTTTTAAAGACCTTGTTGGAGCCGATGACCTTGACATTCTTTGGCAGGTCTACTAGCTCCCAAATGTTATTATTTGTAATGGACACTAGCTCTTACCTAAAACCTGCATCCCACTGCTCCCCTTCCGGCAAAGCAAGTACCTCTTTACAGTTTTTGGCTCCACTATGGCTACCTTCATGCACCGTGTCATGTTGATCCAGCTGCCCATGACTGCGTCCTATTGTTTTGCCACATTTTGCTGCCTCCTGCTGTGTCACTGTATCTTTTATGATGCCGGCTGCTGATTTTTCTGTCGCTCTATGACAGTATCGTCCTCTTAATTGGACTCCTCTGCTTCGGCTGTTGCATTTTGTGCCCTGCTGTAGGTGTGTAGGCACCATCATTCTTTTGCATCCCAATATCATTGTACTCTAAAGACGCATCCTTGTTTTCAGTGTTCGCACCTCATCCTCATGGATGAGGAGCTAGAACCATATCCCTTGCTTGGAAGAGTCCACAAAGCTAATTCCATTACTTACAGTTATGGAAGCTCTGCTGCACACTGAACTTGACATCATGGCTACTGAAGACCTCCTCCTTGCACACATCATAGAGCATGTATGCCTTCATACTCTTATTGTCAAAGAAGAGGCACGACTTGACGCATACATCGAGTTTTCAATTTCATCGTTGTACCACCTTCACCATCCCGTGTGCCTAGTACCCGAAAACCTTCATGTTGCCACACTAGTTTTGCGGCAACCCCATGCCTTTTGTTATGTCTTCCGAGGACTCTTTTGCTTGAGCACCGCTGTTGGGATGAGGTTGATGGTCAAGCTTCCACACGCATCGCTTATGTTCAAAACGTTAGCATCAGTCCCCCGTCCACCTGCATTGTCCACACCATGGTTAGTAGTGTCCGATTTGTCCACTCGACCACGCTGTTAGATTGTGGCAGCATCGTGTACTCCCATTTGATGCCCTGCTGTTTTTGCTACTGTCTTTAGGCCACATACTCTCTACTGTCTTCACTGTGTAGTGCTCTGACTGTGTTGCAAGTCTATCTCTCCACCATGGAAATGCACTCCTTCAACCGGTCGAAATCCTTGCCTTTTCGCATCTTGAAGTACACATACAGTTTTATTTTGCAGTCATCAATGAAGATGACGAAGAACATGGAGATGACCTTTGACAGAATTTTGAGCAGTACACACAAATTGCTCTTCTAGCACGTCCTGGGTAGGATTCACGTTCTTGTTGAGTGCCTTGCACCTCACTTTGTCCAAAATGCAAGGATCACACCTTTTGTGCACTATTGCATCTATCATCGCATCCACTATATCAAGAAATTCAAGGCCACTCACCATCTCATGCTTTGCAATATCCTTCACGAATGCGGGTGATGAATGCCCCAACCACCAGTGCCAGAGTGCTAGATAAGCTCCCCTGCCTTTGGCCAAGTTGACATTGTGTTCTTGAAAATCTACTACATCTACTCTTACAGATGTCACCTTTGTCTTCAGGATGTAGAGACCACCCTTGTGCTTAGCCTGTAGCATGAATTTGTTGATGTCATCCATGTGCACCATTGCGCCTTTCCTGAAAAAGAGCACCTCATACCCATTGTCCGTCAAGCAACTTATAGTTAGAGTTTCAGCAAAGCCGGGAACATGATGCACATCATGGCTAACGCACAACATCTCCCTATTGTTCACCTCCATCTCCACATCAATGTGTCCTTTGCCATCCGCCGGCTTGACCTTGTCGTTGTAAATCACCATGGACTTGGCGGAATTTGTGTAAAGCAAAAACCCCACCTTTTTGACTTTGGTGTTCTCTTTGCTGCCAAAATCCAGGCACCACCTGGTTGCCTTTGAGGTCGTGGCTCTTGGTGCCGTTGAGGAGCGCCTTCTTGCCTTTGGCATCCTTCCCGCTGGCCTCCACCTCCTCCAAGCACCCACAGGCCCAATGGCCATCCTTGTTGCAGTTGAGGCACACACCCTTCTTGGTTCCCTTCTTTTCACTGCCCTTGCCGCTGAATCCCTTGATATCACTGCGGCCATCACACGTTTTGGTAATCAGGGCCGATGGGGATGACGAGGCCTCGCTGCCGCAGCGATGCTCCTCCTCAGCGACTTTGATATTGGTGAGTCTTTCTTTTTCCCATCTTGTGAGGACAGTGGTAAGAGGGCTCCAACCATGAGGTAGAGTGATTAGGAGGGCCATTTACTATAGCTGCGAGTCGAATTTCCACTACACATCGTTATATGACAATGCGAGCGACTCAATTCACGGCATGGTGGAAAGGATGTCCTTTCTCTCCTCAATCCTCACAGATAGAAGTTGATTCATCAGGAGGACTTAGTTTTCCAGCGATGTTTGTGGATAGTGCAAAGCTTTTTCCATGCTTTGGCTGCTGGTGTGCAGCCTTGGAAATAGCTCCACTGAGTGTCGATGGTTGGCAAGAGCAGAAGCATGCGTACCTCTGTATTTTTCTTTGCAAAGGCTTGCTTCTCCTTGCCTATTGCTTTCGCCTTGTCTCGCACCTCCGTAAACATCATCGGTTCAAGTAGCCCCTTCTGTGCTAGGTGGATCTTGAAATGCCATCTTCACAGCTCGACGCCATGCCACTGCATACTTTTAGATCAGCTACAACTCCAACTTCAGTGCCATGTTTGCACTTCTGCCACATCGGTCGTCAAACATTGACAGCAAGGTCATCCTCCTCTCAGCGTTTAAAACCAGTCAGAAAAACCCTGAATGGCTAACCCTTTCATAAAATTCATGTTCCATTGAGCCCTGACTACAGTGTGAGGTTCATGGCTTGATTGAGCAGCAATATGAGATGAAGCATGCGCTTTCTGGTTGCCGCATGCTATGTTAGCAGATGTAGCGAGAGGGCCGGTTCAGCCTTCCCACCTCTCGATAGCAAGGGGGTGGCTGCAAGCCAACCCTCACTATTGTGAGGGTTGGCCAGCACCATCCACCCGCTGGCTACCGGCCGGACGGCGGCCGGCTGGCTGGGTGGCCGATGGTTGGTCAAGTGACCGGCCGGCCACCCGCTGGCAAGCCACCAACCGCCGATCAAGCTGGTGGCTNCGGTTCAGCCTTCCCACCTCTCGATAGCAAGGGGGTGGCTGCAAGCCAACCCTCACTATTGTGAGGGTTGGCCAGCACCATCCACCCGCTGGCTACCGGCCGGACGGCGGCCGGCTGGCTGGGTGGCCGACGGTTGGTCAAGTGACCGGCCGGCCACCCGCTGGCAAGCCACCAACCGCCGATCAAGCTGGTGGCTCGATCGGCGGCCAGGAGGCCGAGAGACCTCAAGGGTCGAGGCCTGTGGCCTCGTGCCCTTGCCCTTGCTTGCCCTCCTTGCTCGCGAGAGAAAGCGAGGACGAGGGATTGAGTGAGAGCAAGAATGAGGGGCGCACGAGAGAAGTCAGCATGAAATCGCCGATTGTGCCTTGCACACAATGATCTTGCGCCAACGCGTAAAGAATGAAACTAGAGTTTGTTAAGATAGAAATATGAGTTTTGAAACTGGAAAAATCTTGCGAACTCACGAGATCGGGGTAATACCCCCCTAGTTTCAGACGTAGAACAAGGGGATGAGGCAAAAACAAAAATGGGCTTCCGGGGACTTGAAGTATTTAAGTCCCTCTGCACGGGCCGTTAAGGACGATTGCCTCCAAGAGTGACGCGTAGGGAAAAACCCCTTGAGCGGGCTCTGGATGCCATTTTGCAAACTATGACAATGACCTAAGTGTAGGAGTTGGAGACGCGACCGGTTGCAGTAGAGTTCTAACAAAACATAGTAACACAAAAAAATTGAAGACCTGGGAATAAGCTTTTTCTTCATCACATTGACATAGAATACATCAGCAAAATCATAGGGCTACTCATAAGCTTTCTAACGCACTGAAAAGCATGCGATCCAGTCCACTAAAGAACACGCTATGCGCTTCGGCGTGGATTATCGTGCTCTGTTGCTCATCATTATGCTAGCACGAGGGCCGCTCGTGAGAGTGCCCTCAAGCACCAATGATTGTACCATGTAGCCAGTCTCAAGATGCAGAGATCCAAAAATACTTCAATCCACCTTCAGTGCCATTTGGGGACGCCTCATTTCCATTATTGTCAAACATGGAGCTTGGGTTCGACAGGGTCTGAAATCCTTCTGCGGAGAACAAGCCAGAATTTTGACTGTCATCGAGTAACAAGCTATGCTACTGAGTCCTGGGTGCAAAACCCGGAGATTGGCCAAACTACTTCAATAACAGCTTGTAATCTTGCAAATCAATCAAGCACTGGAATTGGCCGCTCAACTTGCAGTGGAATCTGGAGCTGTGATTTGGCGAAGTGCTCAAGTAACAGAACGTACTATTGGAAACCACACCCCCCCCCCCCAA
>SZWC01001548.1:156503-169931 GCA_023375785.1 Penium margaritaceum
GAAGACTCCACTGGCGCCGGTCAAGGACGGAGAGGTGGAGGGGCTGGAGTTACGAAGCGAAGAAGCGGAAGCGGACTCTGCAACTGAAGCGGAAGTTCAGCTGGCTCGATGCCATGTTGAGAAAGAAGATTGTTAGGATCAAGAAGTAAGTTAGACAACACATACGGAGTGGACATATAATCTGGAGCCACGATCCTGGTTGACCGTGCTCGCACCATCCCAACGGCTCGTAGCCGTTGACCTTAACGGTCCTAACCTTTTGGGAATGTACATACTAGGGGCAAGGTCATCAAATGACCTTCCCCATCAATTTGTAACATTTCATGGGACATCATTCACTACTTTAACACAGACGCCCATAAATTCCTTCATTTTCAACGGAATCAAGAAATTCAATTACACGGCTCCTGCTTCTCATTCATTCAATGATTTGGAACATTTTTTAGGCTTGTAGAAGCTTCTATAGTTTGGCCTCTGTCTTGGGCATGCCGAACCATACATTTTCAGCACCCAATCTGTCCTCGTTGCATCTCTCATCCAACTTGCAATCTTTTGTGACATTGAGAGCCACTCAGGGTGATTGGACAACAAAAATAGTTCTTTTCTGACAGGAGTGTCACTATCTACTCCTGACAAAATTTGGAGGAGTCGGGAAAATTTCCCGACTCCTCCAAATTTTCTACAGCGCCCCTCCTTCCTTTTGGGCATGTTGCTGCCATCTCTAAAAGTTGCATGAGATATGTCCAGGAACCACACAGGTCCACTACGACTGTTGGTCTTGGTGATCCACATCTTTACTCTCCATAGGGTGGAGGCCTCCTTCAACTTGGAACTTCCTTTGCTATGAAAAGAATTGCGGCTTTGGAATCCAATGGCTGGTATTACCAGCCATTGGATTCTTGCATCGGAGCATTGTTGTCAGCATTTTTGACATGGTGTGCTGCTCCTATCATGAGTGGAAGGTCATTCAGGATACTGAATATCATGAAGTCTCACCAAATAACCCGCTTGAGGTCATTGTTGTACTGGAAACACAGTGCTTTGGGATCGATATCACTGATGATTTCATAGGAAATTTGCGTGTACTTGATCACGTTGGAATAGTGACACACGCATTGAAGCTTCTACTATCCATCAATATTCTTTTTCATTTCACAAAGTGTGTGAGGATGGCACACACGAAGTCAAAAAATCTTGCCACATTGATTTAATTTGCTCAAGAGGTATAACACTTATGGTTGACAATGTGAGAGCGGTTGTGTGAGCCATTGATTGGGCTCCGGCGATTTCCTACTAATGTTGCATTTCCTTTAGGTGGGACAACTAACTCATTACCGTGCTACACAGAAGCAAGGCCATGAGGTCAACAGTATCTCTAGTCATTGTTGACCCAAAAAGTGGTGAAGTACACCTCTACAATATTCAGCCACATCCAAACTGTTTGTCCTCTCAAGTCAACAGGGTAAAATGGTTCAAGGAGTGCCAGCAGGATTTTGGTTTTGCACAAGAGTTCATTTTTTTTCTTCAGTGAGCACTGTTTCATCCGTGTGCGTTTTCTAGCTCCTCCATTGCCGCGGTGAGTTGTTGGAGCAGATGATCCTTTAGGTACTTGATAACTTTTTGTACATGCCGTCATTGATGCCAGCATGTCGGCCATGCCCCGTCCCATCATGCCAGGTGTCGCACCAATGGGCACCAGAAAAGGTGAGGGATTTGCTGAGCCTGAGGGGTCTGTCACCAAACTGGCCATCAGAGTCGTCAAATCTGTGCAACGTTTTGTGAATCCTGCAGCTGTTGTCGCTTGGGTTGCATGGAGAGCATCGTAAACCAATCGCTATTGATCATCCCTTACCAAAGTCTTCTGTGGGTCACCACTGCTTGTTGCCTGCTGTTCTCACCTCATTCATTGTCGTTTTCGTGTAGTATACAAACTCGTGGATGTCACGGATGTGCTGAAGACTTTTGCATGGTTTTCTCCAAGGAGTAAAGTCATTGGTTACCCCGCTAGTACTTCTGCACTTTGGTACCAAATGTTATGTTGAGCGGAACATAGATGGTGAAATGGTAGAAGGTTTGAAGAAAAAAACAATTTGAGGATTTGGGACAGCCAGGAAATTTGTAGTTAGCAGTTAACATGATTGAATGACAAGTGCGCAATCACAAGCACATATACACGCTATAGAAAACAGAAAAAGATACATAGTTTAGGTCTTGGATGCTTGAGTCGAGTGATTCATGCGATGCTGTGTAGTGAGAGGTTGCTTCAAGAAACAACATCAAGAATTTGGGGAGGGGGGGGGTCCAGAATATCAAGGTTCATCCTTAAAAAACCTTAGTGTGGATAAAAAAAGCTCAAGAATACGATTTTTTATAGTTAAATCAACACATCCCTGTCAGACTCTTTTGGAACAGATCAGTAGAGGTAAGGGTAGTTGGCCAAAATACCTTGGCCAAACGGCATAAAAATCTACATGTCACTGTGCGACGGGCCACAAACCCATGAAAATACTCACATGCGGAGTTTAGGGACTCGTCTATACTAGCAAAAGTATGTTTGGCAGGTAGAAGTTGTGGAAANATACAAACTCGTGGATGTCACGGATGTGCTGAAGACTTTTGCATGGTTTTCTCCAAGGAGTAAAGTCATTGGTTACCCCGCTAGTACTTCTGCACTTTGGTACCAAATGTTATGTTGAGCGGAACATAGATGGTGAAATGGTAGAAGGTTTGAAGAACAATTTGAGGATTTGGGACAGCCAGGAAATTTGTAGTTAGCAGTTAACATGATTGAATGACAAGTGCGCAATCACAAGCACATATACACGCTATAGAAAACAGAAAAAGATACATAGTTTAGGTCTTGGATGCTTGAGTCAAGTGATTCATGCGATGCTGTGTAGTGAGAGGTTGCTTCAAGAAACAACATCAAGAATTTGGGGAGGGGGGGGGTCCAGAATATCAAGGTTCATCCTTAAAAAACCTTAGTGTGGATAAAAAAAGCTCAAAAATACGATTTTTTATAGTTAAATCAACACATCCCTGTCAGACTCTTTTGGAACAGATCAGTAGAGGTAAGGGTAGTTGGCCAAAATACCTTGGCCAAACGGCATAAAAATCTACATGTCACTGTGCGACGGGCCACAAACCCATGAAAATACTCACATGCGGAGTTTAGGGACTCGTCTATACTAGCAAAAGTATGTTTGGCAGGTAGAAGTTGTGGAAAAAAAATGATTTGGGAAAATGGGACACTTGAAGAATCTATAAGTAAAAGTAAATGTACTTGGATGTTAAGTTTTGGAACTGTTGAGAGCATTTTTATGAGAGCATAAACAAGAAAACTGCATTCTTGGGATTGTGGAAGCTCAAGTCAAGTGGAGTGTGTGACTGCACATTGTGAGAGGTTGCTCTGAGAAACTCTGCCTAGAAGTTCTTGAGATTATGGAGGTGTGTCTTTCTGATAGTCTAACACCGTCAAGAAGTCCACCAAAAAATGTAAAAAAAATCATCCTGGTTCGTGATATCTCTTTCAAACTTCTGAAAAGTGGTCGAACTTGTTGGAACCTTCTAAAGCAGAACACCAAAGGTTTGGGCAGTCAGCCCGAAATCCCCCGGCCAAAGAGTGTTAAACGTTGGATGTTGCCGTGTTGTGGACCATAAACTCAAGGAAATGTATCCCTACATGCAGAATTCTGAGACTCACGTACACCAGGGACATAGAAATTCTTCCCCTTTCCATTGTGATGTACCGGCGTGGTGTGCAATGTCTGCTGAAGAATAAGTCTGTTTGTTGATCGCCATCCCATGATTTGTCTTCGGGCTCCCAAATGCTGTGCAATGCATCATGGCCCTGCTACTTCATGAGATAATCTGTCACTTTTACTTGTAATGGAATTTCTTCAACCTCATAATCCATGCCCTCGTCCACTTCCACCCGTTGTGGTGGAGGCACATTTCTACCAGGGAAGTGCTCGGTTGGGTCCTGGTAGAGCTCAAGTCACGTGATGTGAACACCGAGTGGAAAACCACGTCGTTGAGGAGGTGGAGCTTGGTGACAGAAGTTTTTTATATCTCCTTGATCGGAGATGGCTTAACCACTTAGGTCTGAGATTTTCATTGTCATATCCTTCCAACTTGATGCTTTTTGAACTGAGTAGGAAGTAATCATCGATGTGAATTTTGGTAAGATTCTGATGCTTTTCAGCCACCCGTTTCATTGTCTCTTGTGTCTTTGCAAGCATCTTGCAGGTCTAATCGCAGATTCTCTGCAAAACTTGCCGCTAGATGTTGATTAACGATATGTTTTTCAACTCATAAAACTTAGTTGAGTTACAGGTCGTCTGTTGTAGACCACCTCAGAATGAATTTTGGCAGTAGATGCAGAATTTTCAGATTTTTATAAGATCTCGGTTGTCAGAAACTGGACCGCCCAGTCAGTGCCATGTGGTTGGCACAATAGTCAGAGCAGTTTCCTGAGCGTTTGATTGCTGTGCTCAGTCTGCTCATGGGTGTGGGGATGAATGGCTCTTCATAGTTGGATCAGACTGTCATATCAATTCATCAGCTCCCACGATAACCTGCTTGTGAACCTTCCATTTATGTTCCATGTAATAGAGAAGGGGACACCATGTTGTCAGATGACATTGATGAGGAACAGCTGCATTGTTCCCTTGGTGGTGACCGTTGTTGTAGTTGGGATGAAGTATGACATCTTTGATAAACCATCGATCACCACAAGAAATGCTTGAAATCCCTTTGGTATGAATGAGAAATCTGTCGGGAAGTCTGTGGAGATGTCCGACCATGTTCATTTGGATACCAGCAGCAGTTAAAGAAACTACTGTGGTTTGGTTTGTCTTAGTTTCTGCCGTTGATGCATACTGCATGTCTTGGATGTGTTTTTTATGTTGGTTTCCATTTTGTCCCACCAATAGAAATTTCCTACTTGGTGTTGTTGGACCTGCACAAGTCCTCAAATCCATTTAAAAACACCCTTGCAAGGTACATGTCTCATTAAAAAAGTAGCACCCTAGTCTGGGCCATAAGACCGCCTTAGAGCATCCACCAAAATTGTTTTTTCAGGTCGGTACTCAATGTTGTAGTTGACATTGGACTTGAGAAACTCCATCCATTGAGTTTGTCAACGGTTCAAATTTGCCTCAGTTTTGAGGTATTTGAGTGCATGGAAATTGGTAAAAACAAAATGAATTTTGGATTTTGAGAGAGCATAGCCACATCTTGACCATGTGCACGGCTGCCAACATCTTCTTTCATGAACTTCGCAATTTATTCCCAGCATTCACAACTTTCTTTGTGTGTGACCACTTTTTGTCCAACTCCATTATTCTAGAGGAGAATGGCTCTCTTTTCTTGATAGGACACGTTAGTGGCCATGATATAGTCCACTGTTGTATCCGAATTGACAGATACACTAGTGTGTCTGTCAAGCACCCCACGTTATACAAGGTTATCAAATACACACACAATACACTCATCTCTCTCCCCCTCTCCCCTCATTGACTTCCCCAAGCAATCACAAGTTGTAAACAAATGAGTGTATCTGTCAATCTACCCACCCAAGTCATGGTTCATATAGAATCATCCAATAAAATGACCTTTAACCATCCCTTATCAACCCTAGGGATCCCTCCTGGGGCCCAAAGTGTACCACTCAAGTATGTTGGACCTTATGCTATGGATTGAGTGATGTGTTAAAAAAAAATTACACAAATGAACATTTCAGGACCCTCCTCCCCCAACTCAACAAACCTTTCTAGGTAGAGATATCCTGCAAATGAACTAGTGTATTGGAGAAGCAACCCAACCAATATGCAGTTCATGTAGTTGATGTGAAAAAAAAGATACATTAGTGAACAGGTCAAAACTCCCTCCCCTCAACCCCACAAACCTACCCGTGTAAATACATTCTGTCATTACACTAGAGAATCTGTCAAGCACCCCGCCCAATTCAGAGTTCATGTACGCTCACCCAATAAAGCCACCTTATCCTCACCACTTTCTACCCACAGCCCTCCGGGCCTTGTCCCCTTCTTGAGGGCCCAAAGTGTATCACCCTAGTACATTGGAACATGTACTCCATGTTGAGTTATAGGAGAAAAAGAGATACATTAGTGATAAGGAAATGACATCCTCCCCCCTACACCTACATAAACCTACCCATGTAAATATGTAACGTCACTACACGAGTGTGTAAGAGAAGCACACAAAAAAACACGGAATTCATGTACAATCAGCGGATGCACTCCTCTCCCTCCTCCTCCCCCTCACAAATTAGAAATTCTGAAAACACCAAAAATCTCTATAGAAATTGGCGTATCTGTCAAGAATCCCACCCAATTCAAAGGTCCAATACAAGCACCAGTGCACCCACCTCCCTCTCCCACCCCAAGGAACCTCCCCATGTATCCAAGATGCACTAGTGTTTCTATCAAGTACCTCATTCAACACAATACATGATCTATATACACTCATCCAATACACACACCTTCTCAAATACCCTCCTCTCGTACAACCCTATAGTTCCCTCCCTTAAAAGCCCACAGAATATCGCACAAATTTACTGGACCTTAAGTATTAGATTGAATGATATGACAAAAAGTGGTGCACCAGAGAGCAGGTCATGAACCCCATATCCACCTTCACACTAATAATCATGTAAAAATGTTTTTCCACAATACTAATGTATCAGCTGACCAATGTATCCATTAAAAAGTTGATATACACCTATCCCGTACACTCACTCTCACTCACTCCCATCCCCCAAAACCATAAGGGTAGTTCCCCAGTAGGCCCAAAGTGTGTTTTGAAAGTGCATTGGACAGTGAATTCCAGATTGAGTGATATGAGAAAAAAATGCACCGATGATTAGACTACGACTCCTCCTCCACCCTCACAAAGCTACCCATGCACAAATATTCTATCTATACACCGGTGTGACAGCCAAACCATGCACCCAATGCTCTGAATTCCTCCTTCTTCCCTCTCCTTACAACCCTACGTGAACCCGCCTAGTGGCCCACATTCTATTACTAAAGTGTATTGGATCATGCACTCTAGATAAGGTCATGAGAAAAAAAAAGAAGAAAAGATACACTAGTGAAAAGGTCATGACCTCCCTCCTTCCACTCCCACAAACTGACCTGTGTGAAAACGTTCTACCAATATAATAGTGTATCAGCCAAGCACTATAACCAATATACTATTCATCTAAAAGACCCAAGACACTCAGATCCCTCCCATATTTCCTTCTCATATATGAAAAATCGCCTCACCCGTGAAACTGTGTATCAACAAGTGTATTGGGAAGTGAACAAACTAGTGAACATGGACTATCCGCAGATACTGCTAAAAATCACATGTAACCCAATATGTTTTTCACTTTATAGAAGGAAAGTACATCTGGGATTTGCTGACATGCATTCCTGTGAATTTTTTGTGGAGAATGTTTGCATGAAGAAATACACTTTTTGATACACTGATCGTCAAGTGTATGAATTTGGAGTGATTAACCATAACTCGCATTGGATGGGGTGCTTAAGAAAAAAAAATTGTATCTGCAGCACGGGTGCATTTGTTTGGGGGAGGGGAGGGTGAGTGCATTGGTTGTGTATCTAGGAGTTGTGTCCTGGGTAGGATTCTTGATAGATACTCTATTGTGTGCAAAGCTCTTCTGTACTTGGGAGTTTTCTACTTGCAAGAAGGAAGAGTTATGGTTATGGCTGCAGATACAATTTTTTTTTCTTAAGCACCCTATCCAATGCAGGGTATACATACCCACCTTATCCCCCCCACCCCTCATCCCACAATCTTGCGGGTCCCCCCNCCCCCCTCCCCCCTCGCGGGCCAAAATGTTATTACTGTAAATTGTATGGAACCGTATTTCCCAGATTGTTTCATGTTCAATGGAATGATACACTAGTGAATAGGTCACACCCCCCCTCCCTCCAACAAATCTGTCAATGCACAAATGTTTCTTCAATACAATAGTGTATCAGTCAAGCACCCCACCTAACGCAAATTGATTAGCACTCACCAAGTACACTTCCAACCCACCTCCCTCACACAAAACAGAAGTTTATAGGCATCAAAGAGCTCTAGATAAACTAGTGCAATTTTACCTTTCCACAACCAATTCACGGTTACCACACACACACACACACCAAATATTCTCACATCCCTCTCTCCCCCCTAGCAAACCTACCCAAGTATCAACAGCAATAGGTACACTTGTGTATCTGTCAGGCAACCAACCCTTAACACATTTCACATCTTCTTTGTTTATCATAATGACATTGATCATTGTAGTGCTCAATCATTCTCTTATTGAATCTACAATACACACACAGTTAATACTGTGTGCTTACCAGAAAAAATAAAAGAAAACACGTAAAATGTACATGTGGACATATCTCAAGATGTAGATATGTCATACCGTTTAGAACAAATGTGTGAATAGGTATACATCGTCTTCACTCTGGGTGCTTCCTTCGCTTCTAAAATTTGTTTTATCACCTTTGCGGTTGCCGTTATCACCTTTATGGTCGCCATAGTTGCGTTTGAGGTCATCGCCTCTAGAAATTCCTGTTTCAAGGATGTCATGATTTCCTTCATTGCCGGAACTGGTTCTATCGCCGTACCCTCTGTAGTCAACATCGTCTTCATGCCCTCATATACACTGTCAGCGGTCCACAACCCATCCAGCATGTGGTTAAGTAATACTTGAACTTTCCCTGACTAAGGAGATACTTTATCTTTATAAGTGGAGAGTTGGATGCACAAGTGTTTGTGTCATGATGCCACTTTTCTTTTTATGAACTACAAACTACTACATAAATCCGAAAACCTTCCTACTGAATTCCTGGTTTACTATATCCACAAAGGCTGAACTTGCAGTGTGAACATGTTTGCAAGACTATTCGATTCAGAACAATTATTTTGTGATTGCAATTGTAGAATTCAATTATCTCAATGTGACAGGTCAAATGCTTTGCGTGGATGTCACATCTCAAGATGTACCCACCCTTGGATAATCACCTCATACACTTCCTGGCTTGCTGGAGAAGGGGGGTTGCATCCCCCTCAAACCCCTCCCCCCCTTCCCCCCTAGTGGTGGAAAGTTCATGATGTGATTGTTTCAGGGGATGTTCAAAATTTGATATGTTCATATGGGAGAAAAAAAAACTTCTTGTGAACAAAGCTGGTTTGGTGAAATTTTGTCCTAAGACCTGTCCATGAGCAAGATTTCCGAAAGAGCTCACATATAGAGTCAATTAAACATCACGATACAGCTCCCACATAGATTAAAGGCTGCTACTGGAGAGGATGAGAAGTGATACAATCTGTATCACAAATGTAAGAAAAACTGGAAATCCAGAAAACTTCCAATGGAGTCTCTTCAGAATTGTTTATTCTCTTGTACTTGCAAGAACTTCAAATAAAGTGTTCTCCTTCAAGTCCAAGGTACATTATACTTCCCTTTTACATTTTCAGTCACACTTCTTGCCTCATTTCACGTCACAAAAGAACCCGTTGATTGCTTGATCAATGAATGCATACCATCGTAGATCCCATTATCTGTTCCACAAACCCCAAAGTTACATTGGTTGTAACTACAAAATGAAAAAACACACTATCCTTAAATTCACTCGCATTTCCTCAGAGTTTTCCATATCCAGCTGAAGTAAAAATTCACACAAACCGCAGACTGTGTTAAATCTGCTGAGGTCGGGTCCCAGAATGAGACACAAAGACTAATCTTTGTGACTTGTGGAAACAGCAGCAGGTGAACATATTGTGGCATGGCACAAAGCACCAGCTGGCATACTTTCTAACCAAGTCACTTGGACGTGATTCCTTTGAAGATGCCTTGTCTGCTGTGGGTCTAAGTGTTCTTTCTAGATGAGGGTTCCTGAAGTTTGTGCTGAATGCATGTGCATGTTTAGAATTGTCCACATGTGTCTGCATGTGTATGAACACGCATACCATGAGGTCATGGGGGAGTGTTGTTGTTCATCCCTGCCTACTATTGAGACAGGATGTTGCTAGGGTAGAGGAACGAGGCAGAAGTAGGAAAGTTTAGGAAAGACAAGTGATTGACAATGGCAAGAGGCGGCGTATACATGGGCGAGGTGGCTCACATAAGTGGACAGCCACCTCGCCCATCTGCTTGCGGTCGGATTTGACCCTGACCGCTCTTTTTCCTAAAAATACATCTAACAGCTCCCATCTCAAAGACGGGTCTCGCTGTAATGAAACCTACAATGTTTAACACGACTATGCAAGCAAAGCAAGCATGAGGCGGACACATGAAGACACAGCTCCCACAACTTGGTGGGTCTCGCTGTCACTACATTTAATACAATTATGCAAGCGGAGTAAGCAGGAGAGACAAATGATGACACAGCTTCCACAAGATGGTGGGTCTCGCTGTCACTAATTTTAGCACCACAATGCAAGCAGAACATGCAGGCGGCATACGCATGATGACACAGTTCCCACAAGATGGTGGGTCGCACTGTTACTTTTTTTAACATAGCCATGACCTACTGTTGGAATAGGATGGATGTAGCAACACTTCGAGTCCATACACGGGAATGGGACGTGTAAGCTGGACACGAGGACGGAAAAAAGAGAGGCACTGAGGCAAAGGCATACAAGACGCGGCTCCCACACAAAGGAGGGTCTTGTCATCGAGGTTAGGATACACACGCAAAGGAGATACAGGAGAGATAGGAGGGAGGTGAAGTGACAGGGTGCTCTGGTAGGAATGGGGTCATGGAACAAGGAGCTCGGTTGTGGAAAAGACCAACGTGGAGGCATCGTCAATGACAGCATGAAGGGAATCAAGGGAGAGGGTGGAGACATAGGGTTTGGTGAGGCCTTAGGCAGCGAGGAGAGCAGGAAAGCGTTGTATGAGAGCAATGAGACTATGATGAGGGTTGCTCAGGACGGGAGAGGGAACGGAGGAGGTGTACAAAGGCAATCGCTCAGGCGGGGTCGATGGAGAAGGAGGTGGGATGGAGAGACGACATAGGATCTGACGTGCTCGCTTGCGAGCACGTGCGGACACCGGGAGAGGAGTGAGGGGGAGAGGGGAGTGGGGAGAGGATGGAGACAAAAAGGGAGGAAGGTCAAAGGAAGAGGAATGAGCAGAGAGCAGAGGTGAGATGGAGGCCGAGGAAGCGAGTGGAGGCGGAGGCGAAGAGGCAGAGGCATTATTGGCAAGTGGGAGGAGAGGAGCGATGGTGGTGACGGATGCAAGTGAGAGAGGAGAAGGCGAGGTGGGGGTGGTGGCGGAAGGAGGGAAGGGAGATGGTTACAGAGCAGAGGGGGATGAGGCAAGGGGTTGGGCAGAAGGAGCAGTAGGGAAGGGCAAGGTTGGTGGGGTTGAAGGGAGTGGAGGGAAGCCTGGCAGAAGAGGAAGGAAGAGGGGGTGTGAGGGGGTGGAAGGGAAAGGGAGGATGGTGGTAGTGGTGACGGGTGTAGAAAGAATAGAAAGGGTCAGAGAGGTGGAGAGAGAGGCTGTGGAAGAAAGGGAGAGAGGGTGAACAAGAGGAGGGGGAGGGGGGGAAGAGGGGTGGGAGCAAGGGGGAGGAGGAGGGAGATGAGGGATGGGAGCGAGAAGGAGTTGGTGGGTGAGGGGAGGATGGCAGACGAGGGGGTTGGAGAAGAGGGAAAAGAGGTCAGAGGGGAGGAGGGAAGAGGAGAGAGGGAAGGGACAAGAGCGAGAGAAAAAAGAAGGCGGTGGACGGTGGCAGGTGAGAGAGATCAGGCGCGAGGTGGCACGGACGTCACGCAGATAAATCCGTGAGAACGTGGACTGCACGAAGCGAGGGAAGGGGGAACGACGACTGGTGAACAGTAGCAAGACTGGCAACTTGGGCAGCAAAGGCAGGAAGACGTGGTAGGAGATCTCGAGCGGACAACGACATGGGGGAAGCATTGCAGAGGCCACGAGGTACCCACAAGAGAGGGCGATGCAAACAATGCTGCCAGGAATGCCCTGGGGCTGCAAAGTAGAAGCAGGGAAGAGGAAGAGGAGCAGACGTGGACAGGCAAGGGCCACAAGCGCAGGGAGGGAGAGGCAGTGGGATAGGAACTGGATGAGAAGGTAGGACACAAGACGAATAGGGAGATATGGGAAGCACCGAGGGGTGCAACGTGGGGAGGGACACACTCGGAAGGGAGAGCAGGGAAGGGAGAGAGGACTGAATACACCACGTCATGATGCAAAGACAAAGGATACACCAGATGAGGCGAGATCATGGGAGAGTGAGAGAGAGAGAGCGAAAGAGAGAGAGAGAGAGAGAGAGAGAGAGAGAGAGAGAGAGAGAGAGAGAGAGAGAGAGAGAGAGAGAGAGAGAGAGANGGTGGCGAAGGCAATAGCGACGGCGGCGATGACGACAACAGCAGTGGCCGGGAAGACAAATGCAAAGACAACGACAAAGGGGATTACAAAAGCAACAGGGAAGACGGGGACGACAACGGAGATGAGGTTGGGGGAGAGATGGAGGGGGCAAGGGAGGGAGACCAGATGGAGGGAGGGAAGGAGGGAGGGCGGTGAGGGAGGAATGGAGGGATCGAGGGAGGGAGGCCAGATGCAAGGATGGAGGGAGCAAGGGAGGAGAGTGGAGATGGAGGAATGGAGGGAGAAAGGGAGAGAGGTTAGTAGGTGGGACAAAGGGATCAAGGGAGGGAGGGTGGTGATGGAGGAATTGAGGGATCGAGGGAAGGATCGAGGGGGGGAGGGTGCTGAGGGAGGAACAGAGTGATCGAGGGAAACAGACCCAATGGAGGGAGGCAGGGATGGAGGGAGGAGGGAGGAGATGGAGGGATGGAGGGATGGAGGGAGAGGGATCGAGGGAGAGAGGTAGGAGATAGAGGGATGGAGGGAGCAAGGGAGGGAGGACAGAAGACAAAGGGATGGAGGAAGAGAGGGACGGAGGCCGGACAGAGGGATGGAGGGCGTGAGGGAGGAGGGTGGAGACGGAGGGACGGAGGGAGGGGGGAGAGAGGCTAGAGGGAGGGATGGAGGGATGGAGGGAGCGAGGGAGAGAGGATGAAGATGGAGGAATGGAGGGATCGAGGGAAGGAGGGAAGGAGGCCGGACAGAGGGAGGGGGGAGGATGGGACCGAGGGGAGGAGGGAGGGGGGAGGACAGGGGAAAGAGAGAGGGAGAGGGAGGATGACGTCAAGGAGGACAGGGCCAAAGACGAGGATGGAGCCAAAGACACCGGGGAGAGAGAGAGGGAGCTGGAGAGAGAGAGAGAGAGAGAGAGAGAGAGAGAGAGAGAGAGAGAGAGAGAGAGAGAGAGGATAGAGAGAGAGAGGAGTAAGGAGAGAGGGAGGTAGGAGGGGCAGAATGGGGGAAGGGAGGTGGGGAGGGGGGCTGGTCAGAGAGAGAGAGAG
>SZWC01001548.1:181423-208401 GCA_023375785.1 Penium margaritaceum
ATGGAAAAGAGAAGGGCTCATGGCAGTTGGGGGGCTAGTGGCTGCTCTATCTAGAGTTGAACCCATCTTCACCTGTGGAATCTCCTTCTCTTGCGAAAGTGCCACGGCTCCCTCACCGGGCTGCTCAGGCTCCTGATAAAAATGCTGCTGCTGCTGCTGCTGCTGCTGCTGCTGCTGCCTCACCTGTGCCTGGAGCTGACGATGGTGGTTCTTCACTGCGATCTGCCATGCTCGTGATGTGCCACTTCCTGGCTTCTTCAAAAGGATGGGTGGGACATTTTCTGCCATTGGAGATTGCAAGCCACTTAGCGGTGAGGTTGCAAGTGCAGGAAGTTCCACAGCAGTAGTTGTGAGAAGGCTTGCCCTTGGGGTGGTAATGAGCGAGCTTCGTTGCGATGCTGCAGACAGGGAGTTCCTGAGCAAGGAAAAGGAAGCGCCTGTGCCAATCCTGTGGCCTGGTCTACGCAGTCCAGGGTGCTTGACCTTTGTCAGGCTCATTGGGACTGGCGAGCCTAGCAGGCCAGGCATCGGAATCGTTGTTCCTGCTGTTGCTGCGGCTGTTGCTGCTGCTTCTGATGCTGCTGCTGCTGCTGCTCCTGGTGCCGCTCCTGCTGCCGGTGCAGATTTTGCCAGAAGAGCAGAAGTGCAATTCTCCTGGCTGCCAGTCACGTACGAGAGCGGCGCAGCGCCATGGTGCGCTGGTACAGCTCTCTCAATCTGAAGAGGCTTGAGAGGCGGAAAATGTCGCCGAGCACCGACCGTCGGGGGCGGTGCAGCGCTCACAGTTGGAGCACCAGAAGAAATTACTGCCACGTCAGCGACTCCTGGCCCAGGATACGCGGAAGAGGGAGGCATCCTCTCAGTCTGCCCGTGAACAGAGACGGCAACGTCAGAAAGACATTGCAGATTGCCAACGTCGGGCAGATCGTGCGAAGGGCTGGCCACTTCAAGAGTGGGGCCATCCTTGCCTGGTTGTTGCGGCAGCTGAGCACAGCCACTCCCAGATGCAGCTGCCGCTGCCAGTCTTGCCTCTGGCTCGTTGGCCAGCATGCTAGCGGCCATGGGGTGGGCCTCCGAGCCTGCCAAGCTCAGAAGCATTTGAAGCTGCGCCGGAGTGAGCGACGTCAGAGATGCCACCGCTTCCTCCAGGCCGTTCAGCACTCCAGGAGTTGCTGACAGCACGGAAGCTGCGACTTCATCGGATGCTGAGTGGTCACTGTTGAACAAGGAAGGTGCACCAGATCCATCGCCTACTCCGACGTTCGCGCCTGCGGAATGCTGCGACTCTACTGCCACTGCAGAAGCAGGTAATGCTTCCGCTGCTGCTGCTGCTTCTTGTGGTAGTGGTGATGCCCCTGTTGTGTTCGATGGTGACGATACAGGCGAAGGAGCTGCCTTCGTTCCAACATCCGCAGCTGCTGCCGAGGCATCCCTAGGAGAGTCTTCCTTCGTGGCAGGTATGCTGCATCCAATTGCAAAAGCTGGAGCGAGCCTGGACAGATGTTCTTCGCCTGCTGCAGTTGCGGCCAAACAAGCACCATGAGGAGTGACTGCTGCAGCGGGTACCACAGCAGCAGCCGATGGTTCTTCGAATTGNACTGGTGACGCCGTCGTCAGGTCCTACAGCCGCCCAGGATGATGGGAAAGCTGAGACAGCTTCTTCGAGAGCTATGTCGCCCGCAGAAGGAGTACCGGCAGCAGCAGCAGCAGCAGCAGCATGGATAGGAGTTGGGACATCAGCACCAATAGCGGCAGCAGTGTCAAACTGAGAATCAGCGCTGGTGATGCCAGGATCGGCGACAGCCGCTTCAGAGACAGTGTCATCTTCAACGGACTGAAAACTAACGTTTTCGCCATCGGCGCTGTCGCCCTTCATGCCGCTGGCCTCGGCGGCGTCGCCCATGGTCAAACACTCTTTGGCATTTAGGCCAAGATCCCATGAAGAATTGGAGAACTTTCCCGACAGAAGAGCATCCGACAGCGCTGCCATAGCAGAAAGATCTGCACCGATGCCGTTGCCGCTATTAGCGGCACCGCCACCATGCGCGCTACGGCCGCCGCTACTGCTACTTGAGATGCTGACCAGGTGCTTGAGCGAAGTACAGCGCAGCCGGATGAGGTTCCCCAACGCCGTACCGCTACTGCTGCCACCGCAGCCGTTCGTGTCGCACTTGCCCATAAAGACATGAGCATCAGTGGGGCTCCTTGTCCTGCAGAATTTGCAAGCGCTTCGGCCACTGCAGACAGCGCTTTGATCAGTGCCGGCTGTTGCAACAGCTTCGGCCTCTCTGACGCATTGGGAATCAGAATCCATTGACCCTTGCGGACTCCGCTCGGTGGCAGGCTGACACAGATCTTTGCCGACGCCAGTGAAAGCAAAGCCAGTGCAGGCGCGCGCGGGGGGCTGGGTGCGCTTGCGGCAGTGCTACACTCGCTTTTTCGAGGCGAACAGAACTCAGTCGGGACGAGATGCAGCAGCTAGTTTATTGAGGAAAGCGAGGGGCTGGTCTGACTAATGCAAAAGGGTTTTTTTTTTTCGGCCTTCGCCACGGGGAAAGGACTAGATGCATATTGGCGGGGGTATCCGCTGATGCGCAAACGCGTCCAGTGTGGGGTGGTGAGGCTGGTTTTGCGGTGTCGACTGGTCGTCATTCCATTCATTTAGTCGAGCCGCATTGCTTGGGTGACGCGGACGCGCCGTGCCCGTCGAAGCCATGGCGGCAGTGCAGTGCAATTTACTGCCGCCTTGCAGCAGCCCTGGTTTGCAGAAGCGACAAAATGAACGTGTGGACCCGAATACAGCACCAATGGATTTGTGGATAAGCCATCGTGCGGTGTAGCCATTCCGATCTTTCAAAAAAGCGCGTGCGCCACAATGTAACTTAGCTGGCGCTGGCATTCAAGCCTAGCTTTTCCCCTGAGACCAACAGGTTGAGAGGTGCTCCACGCCAATTGGGGGAAGAACCTTATTGAGGGATTGTTCGAGTTCTTCTATGTGGGCCTCTGAAACAAGATCTATGTAGTCAACGAAGGGATCACGGGATTGCTAGGTCAGACAAACCGCATTTTTCAACATAATGAGGTTTGTATATCCAAGCAAGACTCTGTTCGTGTGCACAGCGGCGTTCTCTCTGACAAAGTGGATTCGGAGAAAGAATAATTTAAGGGAATGGAGCCTCCACACCTAAGGGATGGAGTCTCTTATTACCATGCTTTACAGCGTCAGGCAACATGTCTGAAAGTCTGGTGCTACCTTCTGAAATTTCAAATTTGAGAGGGATTCCTTTTGACATAATTGATTGCCACAATGGAAGTCGACCCTGAATCTTAAGAAAATGAAAAAAAAGGGAAAACAAAAGAATCTTCTACCACTAAATTGTTGTAATTGGTGGACAAAAACAACGCCCAAAGGCAAGCTTTTGAACAAACTTGATAAAAAGTTTGTTTATCACGACTCTGATTGAACAACCATAAACCACACACTGAATGCATGAGAGTTTGGGTGGGGTAAAGAATTTAAGCCTAACTTAAAAAACAAATACATCACATGAAACATGGATAAGACGAGTGTATAGACTAAAGGTACCTCACTACATTCTCCAAATGAAGTAAAAACATAAATAATGGAGGTCTTAAGATACATTGCAAAATGTATAGATATTGATGAGCGCCTTTTATAAAAAATCAACACAAGTAGAAAAATATGAATAAAATTTTTGATTGAAATGAAAACTAGTAAACGATATTCCATGGAACCATGTAAGGAATGCATATGAATTTAAAAACACTACCATACACATGTATAAACTTGAATATTAAACTTAGAAAAGTATGAGTGTTTCAATCTTAAAACCTTCTGCGAACTCTGGGCTATATTTTGACTTAGAATTCACAAAAGATCTGATAAATGAAAAAATGAGGCAAAGAATTTCAAATACGTATTGCAACGCCAACAGTTTACCCTCATTCTAGAACATACCCAACATTCGCACACTGTGTCAAAACATTTCCACTGTTCCCAGATTTAAAACATAACTTCTATACCCATTTCCTTTTTACATGAGTAGACAAGATCTTCTACCCTCAATGATTTTAAAGACCACAAGGTACCATGAATGAAAATTTTGTCAAATACATGTGATTAACATATTTCGAGTTTTATTTCTAAAAAGAAAATCTTTTGAAGTTAACTTATTTGCAATTTATTGAAGAAACATAAACGTGACAAAATTCATGAGAATATTTGCAACTCCATGGAAACATTTTTCGTATCCTAAATCATGATTTATCACAAATTGAAGTTTTAAATCTAGCCTTGAATCGGTGAGAAAACTTCAATTCCATATATACTAAAAAATTGATAAGACTTAATCATGAGTAATGTTTTCTCCTTTAGGCAAACCCTTCTTTTAAATATTTTATCTCCACCCAATCAATAAAATTGTAATTCCATGGTTAAATTTCAAAAGAAAAAGATGTATGGAATTTTCATGACAGCTTTGAGAAGTATAACTTATTTTAGTTTCACTTACCAAAAGACACTCACTATTCTTATTTTCTCAATTTCAACAAGAAGTTAACACATTAAGAGAAGCCCTTAATCTTACATACAAATTATTCATTGTCGGATGAAACAATAGAAAACATGCAAGAACGTTTTGAAAAGGTTTAATACGTTTAAAACCATCATGATCAAATCAATCTTTGATGATACTTAAAACTTGTGTTCCACGTTTTTCGGAGATGTAAACGTTCTTAGCAAATTTTCTTGTAATGAGTATTTGTTTCATCTACAACCATAAATCTTAATGACAGCATTATTCTATTTTGATATGATACAATTTTCGTTTTTTGTGTCAGAAGGAAAATGAGAAGTTGTTTAGTTTCCACGAATTCAACTAAGAACGCTTTTAAACATCCTATTGGTTTTGTTTTTAGGATGAAATAGCTCAGATACACAAATGCAAAGTGTGACTATCATGTGCCCATCGTTTGAAAGAAAAAAAACAATATGCCCATCCTTTGAAAGATAAGCAACCATCCGCCCGTCATTGTGCGAGAAAGCAACCATCCACCCACTGTACTTTCACTTATCAAGGACAACCGGTACCTCCGTTGTATGAGTTGCATGTTGCGCATGCTGTTACTTTTTTTCTTCTCAACTAATTTTTTGCATTTTGTTTTCGCTTTTTGTAAATTCAAACAATGTATGATGGTGAACGCATCTTTAAATATGAAGAATATATATATAAATACTCAGTTTGGCAATTTTCTCCATCACGATGGAAAGGGTAATTGCTTTTTCATAATATTAGAGGTCTTCTACTGCCTTCAGCATTGCTTCTCCTTTGCCATGTTGATGTTACGTACACTTGTAAATAACAAGAAGGATGAAACACGGCCTACATGCTCACATGCCAACGTAGATGCCGATCCTGCATGTGCGCAAACGGAGGCGCTCTAGTGACCTTTGACCCTTCTCTTACTTGTGTACAAAATGTGCATTGGTTGCATAACCCGTTCATGTCATTCTATTGGTCCCTGACATGCGTTAGCAAAAATTCAGTGTCAATGTGAGCATGGACGAGGGGTTAGCAATCCCCCCCTATGTTTGTTATTTTAGCTTCTCCCGTGCGGATGTGCAACTATGCCAAAGTTTCATGTGTTCGCGATGGAGCGTCACCATGGCGCTCTCTTTCCTAATGAAGAAAGGTGAGTCAATTTGCAAGGTATGTAAAGAATTTATTGTGTGCACATATTGCCACTGTATCCATTCTTCACGCTATGGTGCCTGAAACCCGGGACAGTGCGTAGAGGGTGGAGGCTTCAGCCTCTGCTCGATAGGTTTTTTTACATTCGACAAAGCCGTTGACTCTCCTAGCCCTCTCCTGTGCCTACGCACTACGCTCTACAACTGTCACGCTTGCACCTTTACTAGGCCAATTCATACGAGGACGAGCTTTCATCTCTAGCCAGGGGGGCTTGCAAGTGGCGACTCACTCCCGCATCCCACAGCCGGTACTTCCCCGTCATGCGCCTTTCTTAGCAAACGGTGCCAAAAATGTATGTGGCCCTTTAAACCCACGACTGCGCAACTTTGGACGACCGAACCCACCGACGACTGCGAGGTGGTACTCGACAGGCATGGGTGTGGCCTTGCAAGGTTCACTACTTGCAAACTTGAAGCCCGCTGCATCACCCGCTCCTCAACATGCGGCCCCACATAATCAATGAGCAACGACACGAGTCGTAGGATGTCCCGTTAAGACACCCGTTGTAGCACCCGAATGATCAAGTGATGTACCACCCGCTATACCACCTTCTACACCACGCGTTATACCACTCGCTATACCACCCATAGCACCACACGCTATACCACCTACTAGGCGCATAGTTGAAGCAACCGCTCAACATCGCGCAACACGACCCACTAATCCACTCGCAACCCAACCTACCACATGACCTACCGCAACCCCCACCATCCAACCTGCGGCACAACCCGCTCCACCCCCCGCTACCCAACCTGCGACAAGACCTGTTACTCCCCTTGCGACCTGACTTGCGGCACAACCCGCTACACCACCACGTCAATAACGTGCCTATCGCCCTACCAACCATGGTGTTTATTCAGCGCCTCCTCCAGATCAGCCTCACCGTCCAGCACACCATGTTTTCTACCAAGAATCAGGTGCCAAAAAAGATCTCTTCTTTTGGCTGAACATAGATCGCGATTATGAGGAGACCATGCAGTTATTCTGTATGGAGCCATGCTCCCCGGAGGAAACCGTGCGCAAGGCATTGTTTACTATGTCCTAGTTGTTCCACAGGTAGTTTGTGGTTGTGCACTCTTCATACTTGTGATGAGTACATCTTTGACATTCAATTCAGTCAACTAACTTTTGAGAATATGCTATGCAAAATGCATGTGCTTTTATTTTTGTAGAAACGTCAAAATACTCCCTTGTTTTCATGACAAACAAAGGAGAGGCAGATGGTGACGACCTCGTGTAGGGCAAAAACATCTACAGCATGGCTATCTCCACGCTGGCCATAGAAGAGTATGTGGTAGCAAACAGCTTTGCACTACAATGGATGCACACCAAGCCACAAATCATTGATGTATGGTGCATGGAGGCTATCAAACGTGGTTGTACGTGGCACTTATGCACACCTGTGTCTTTCAACAGAATGTTCAAGCTGTCCCATGTCAAAAAAAGCCACTACTACACACAAACTATTGGCTGTGGGAGCATTTCCCGCACCACAAGGTGGATTACAAGACACATATCATAGTAGATGGCGCCAAATCCAAGAAAACCTCCTGTAGCACTTAGGGGCATCATCATGGTAATTCCGAGTATTTAGGAGGCGAAAAGTATGCTACACCATGCAAGAACTAGAGCTTAAACCTTCCACATGGGCACCAAGGCAAAATCATGGGCTATTTTTCCATCATTGTGTCATGAGGTACGTCCCGCCATGTATCTCAAACCATTGTTCTGCTGCATTTTCACTTGCCTCTGTCTAAGTATTAAAAATTGATGTCGTGTACTAAAAGTTGAAACGCATTGATCCGGCTACGCATGTTGTAACAGATAAGGATGCACATAACAAATTCAAATGGGCCTTTGTGGCACCCGCCTTGGGTGGGACTACAAACCAAGGATAACAATAATGGATGGCATATTCATGAAGAACAGCCACAAGTAGATGATGATGGTTGCTCACGTTTTTTACGTTGACAACCACGCATGCCCGAAGGTGTGAAAACTAGTGTCTAAGGAGAACGAGGAGACTTGGATTTGGTCATGCAAGAATCTAGCAACGGCTTACCTCAGCAAAAGTACTGTGAATGTGGTCATTGTGTCTGTCAGAGTAGATGGCCTCGCGAAGGCCTTCGTGAAACATGAGACCGCCGCTACCCACATTTATGATTCTTGGCATCTTTGTAGAAACATCAAGGAGAAATTTGGGAAGAAGGCAACATACTGGGCCTCGAAGTGCGCATAGGAACTGACCTACGATTAGCTTCATAGGGCAGCACGTCAACTATAGGCCGTGAGGGAGCATGCTGCAGACTATCTCATCCCAGGTGAGGACGTACAAAGAATGCACTTTTGAAAATGTCTACAATAAACTCACAAAAAACAAAACTTTTCAAAGCAAATATGGTAACTAGGTATTTCACAAAGTATAATATTCAACCCTCTGGAGAATACATAAAGATTTTGCACGGTTTGTTAAAATTTGAAATATTGTGGATGTATGACAAAACATTAATAGATGATTCTCTTTCCTTATAGAGTATTTGAAAATAATAATATCTTTGTGTAAGAAGGTTTGCATGGTACAAATTTTGGTCGTGACCTATTCACATTACATACGATTTTCCTAATATCACTTAATCTAGTATGCAATATACAACGTACTTTTTTTAGAATCTTGCACCCTGGTAGTTCTTCAAGGCATTTAGGAGAACATGTATTGTCTTGCAGATTAGTTTTCTTTAAAAAATGTGCGTACATAGGGAGGAAATCAAGTTGGAATGGGGAGGGATTTTAGTGCATTTCATGTGAGTATAAACCATGTGGAGTGGTGATCTAGCGAGGTAATCCGTTCCATTCTTCATATTGAAAAAGTAGGACAAAATGTACCTCCAGCTCTAACTGTATGAATCTACTCATGTACAATAATTATGTCAAATCATCAAAATATTATAGAAAACAACATGTAATACATAATTCATGAAGAATATCCTACGACATAAACCTCCATGCCCCTTCCCCTTGCATGAAATGAAAGTTATCTTAATATGAAATATCTTCATAAAAATTAGTGTAATGGTTACAA
The DNA here is from genome assembly GCA_023375785.1 of Penium margaritaceum. NCBI lineage: Eukaryota > Viridiplantae > Streptophyta > Zygnematophyceae > Desmidiales > Peniaceae > Penium > Penium margaritaceum. Next base: position 190,274 of record SZWC01001548.1, read on the forward strand.
GGAGAAGCCTATACAAGGTTTCAATATCAGCACCAATAAGCTTATTACCCTCTTTCTACCCTCAAAAACTTAAAAGAAGCAGAATGTTTAAGTTTTTTTTTGTGCATGTATCAAGCATCCGACACATAAAAAATACATGGACACTCCACTTGTACAATCACCCCATCTCCTACAATTCAACAGCACTCGTCCTCCTCTTCCCTTCCCAAAACCAAATGAGTCCATTTAAATAAGATCTTAGGGTACTTATGAATCTTATTCAATGCTCTATTCAACACAGTGTGCAAAAAAACGAATTCACCATTAAAAATGTGACAAATCTCCTAATTCTAACCCAGAAATAACTTATATTGACAAATGATCTATCCCTATGCTATGTTTTAAACTATGAATCTTGGATAAAACTATTTTCATGAAACATGACCGAAAAGACTCACCTTCCTTCACACCTCTGAATAAGAGAATTCCTTAGTTGTATTGAGATTTTCATATATTTGTGCGCATGTCAACAACCCAACCCTAGATTCAATCTTCATTTACACACCTCCCACACATACTTCTCTTCCTACCCTCACAATCTACCCATGTAAACACGACGTACTTATACATTATTGTGTGACATCAGTAGGTAGTAGTACCCCATGCTGTCCCTTGTGCTTCCCATCTTTAGCACATTTTTGCATAAGCTATTTCTGTGGCGCGTGAAGGCCAGATGCAGAGCAGCCGTTGCTGGCCTATACTTACAAGCTATTCAAGGTATTGCCACACGGTCTTGCAAAATGCATTGAGAAGGTGCAATTCCTTCATGCTAAATGTCCTTATGCCAAATTTCTTTGTGCCTATGTATCTGTTTTCCATATATGTATGATCTTTGTCCTCTATGTGTGTTTGTGTGTGTATGTGTTTGTATGTGTGTGTGTGTGTGTGTGCGTGTGTCTGTGTGTCTGTGTGCTCGTGTGCAAGTTGAGAAGTGTGTGAAGAAAACCACAATATGTCACATGATGGCCACAGTTGTAGACGTGAGGTTCCATTTTTTGTTCATCAAGCGTGTCCACAAGGTGCATTACTCTAAGCTTCCTGAAATCTGCTACATGGTTTTTTTTTCTTCATGGTGTCCAATTGAATTGTCTTGGTCTTGCAGCTACTTGTCATCAAGTCTATTGTGGACCTTGAGGTCAAATTCCACAAGTTCAAGAGGACATACTTCACGCTCCACCAAGAGAGGCGCACAGAAAACATCAGTGCAATCTATGGTGCGGCAACAACCAAGGCCGCTAGTGAACCAACCATGGATGACAAAGAAGACGAGGACATGTCAGAGTCTAGCAATGCCCTGGCCACCACATGAAGTGTGACGAACAGCCAACAGTTCTTGGGGTCTCTAGCATCAATAGCTAAGAAAAAGGGCGTGGCAATACAAATTGGTAGAGTATGTTTGATTAGGCCATGGAGGACCTCATGGATGACTTGTACAAGGTTCCCGAAGCAGAGGAGCAAGTGATGGTGTCATTGACACATAAAGCAGAGGTGGAGGAGTACAGAAAGAGTGCTAGGGCTGGAAGGAATTGAAATGTGCTCATGTTTTATAAGAAGCATGAGGCACAGTACCCAACATTTTCACTAGCTCTCATGGATGTGCTCCTTGTTCTTACAACGAGCACACCATCGAAGAGGATGTTTTCCTTGAGTTGCAAGGTGGTCACAAAATGTCAACACTCATTATCACTGATCACACTCCAAAACTTGCATTGCTTGAAGACCTCGATCAATGATCTTGTCTTGTAAGAACTATTTGTTTTGGCAAAGTACATTGTGGCTAAGCAGCTCCTCTAGATTGAGGAGATGGAGAAAGTGGCCTGACCGGCCGAAAGGCAGGTTGTTTTCTGTTTTCTGTTTGTTGTTTTTTTCTCTCAAAACTCCTTATCTATGGACTACGTATCTAACACTTTGCCATGGTCTTCTTTCAAGAAAGCATTGAAGGAAGCCTACAATCCTACAAATGGAGATAAGTAGCCCGGAGGGGATGGTGCAAAGTGAAAAGTGGATGCCAACAAAGAGCAAGAAACAAGTGACAGTTCCTCCCCCTTAGAGGACGACAACGACTAAGAGGACAATGACGATGGGTTCTTTGAGGTTGAGCCAAATAAATGTTGGGAGGGTTGAAAGGATGATGATGAACAGAATGTGGGCTAGGGAATTCTTAGGCTTAGCAAACCAGATATTCAATTTAGCATGTTGTATTTCTAAGTTAATTACACTGAACTTCTTTCCCGTTCAGACTCTATCTACTTTGTATCTCCATTGTTGTCTTGGCTTAACACAAAAATCTTAACACAGATTGTTTCCATGTCCATGACAGTTTCTTGGAACTGTTGCAATAAAAACAACTTTGTTATCTCAACATCTTGCAAAGTAGGACATGCTCTTTGATTTGAACTATTGATACAAACCTAAGGTGCAAGCGTGAACCATGGGCGGACATGTTTCTTTACTTCTTTGTGCAGTTGTGATCCATATTTGTATGAGTTTTCCGGCAAAGGCCAATGCCAAGTTGTTGAACCATGCCAACACATTGAAAAACATGCCACATGAATCATGTCACAAAGGATGTACATACCACTCTTAAAATATGCTGGAATCGCGATTAAATATATTGGAATCAAGAGTTAACAGAATTGCAAATCCGGTCAAGAACATGCAAAGCTCAGTATGATGCTTAACTCAGACTCAAGAGTCCATTCTCCCCCTTAGAATTGCGAGTTTATACTCGTATGTACCCTCACTCGCACTCACGGGAATCATCATCGACTGCAAAAGTAGGAGCATAACGTTAAGAAAACCATTCTGAGTGGCAACATGGAGTTGTACGAGGTGAGACAAGTGGTAACGATTATTGTCGCAGAAGATCAATGACAAGGTTTGATGGTGGTGCGAGTAGGTATTGTGCAAGGAAACCAGGTGGGACAACTCCTTCATGCTCTTCTAGGATAGGGACGAAAAGTTTTCCATGTGATGCTAGATTGTCATTGAGAGCAAGGATCAGAATGAGAAAAGGTTCATTAGTACAAATGGTCTGATTTCATGAGCTTTCATCAAAGGCAAGACTTTCACTAGAAAAATGTTTGTTCTCAGTCCTTAAGTCTGTTTGAATTTTTGCCCTCCTTCTATCCCAACATGTAGCATTTTCTTATATGTGATCCCATTTTTGTGCATTTTCCTTATGGTTCTAGACACATGCAAAGCACTAGAAGATGTAGAGATAGTCAACATGAAGGCGATGTGCACTCCATGCATTGTATGGTGTGTTGGTATATGCAAGTAACATTTTGGTGGATAACCTGTTATTCATGAATGCAATTGTGGAGAATATTCATTCGATAACTAGAAGTGTGTAACAAAGTGCAGGCTTGATCAAGTAGAGTCAGTTCACATATTCTCCATTCGAATTTTGTTGAGGGGTTAGCGGCATGGTTGTTTTATGTAAAATTCTTTCAATGTCAAAGTATTTGGGAAGTTGGCAATTTGTTTCTATTTTTTAGTGCTTACCCTCTTAATGGTTGTGTTCAACACGTTCTCCATCTGAAGACTTTAGAACATGAAGATTTCCACCGCATCTACCCAAACAAAGTGGCTTTTGACATCAAGGAGCGCCCAGAGGTAGATTTGGTTTTACCATTGAATTCTCCCTTATGAAAAAACATTTTATATCAATTTGTCAAAGTGCTGCTTGGATTAGTGCTCAGAGAAGAAAAAAATGGCTCTTATGTCTACTTCCTACAAGGCATCTTATAAAGGGAATGTCTTTTGCTCTTGCATGTTATTCACATAGGTCATGGACCTTTTCTTTTGTGACAAAGGCACACTTAGTTTAATGGACCATGTGTCCAAGTGGCTGATGCCATAATGAGACCAAGGAAAAAACTTATGAGTGAAGATTGTTGTGTACTTAAAGATAGGAGAAAATTCTATACTTGATACAAAGGTCATCTTTGCTTGAGCACTTTTCTCATGAAGCGATGGAATTTGTTTGTTTTCAAGAATGGTCAAGTTCCCTTGACAATTGGAAATCACCATGGTCTTGCCCTCCTTGTTGTAAACCCTTTAGTTCTTGTCATAGTCAAATGTAACCTTGAGTTCATTGTTGTTGAATCTGGTCACATATAAAAGGTAAGTTGTAAGATGAGGAAAGTATAGTGTATCTGTTATCAATCTAACATTGGCTTTTACTTCAACCTTATATTCCACATGCATTGTGCCAATATAAAATCAAGGATGACGTAGCAATCTCCAATCCGTCATTCCTTTAGCGTTGCAAGATCTTCATACTTGATGAATAAAGACCTTTCCTACATCATTTGTTGGTTGCATTCTGAGTTAATGATCCATGGGAGGATCGTTACTACGTTAAGAATAACCACTCTTGATAGAGAAGTACAACATGTTTTAAAAAACAATCGGGCCATGATCATCAAGGACATCTATAGAATTTGTGGTAAAAGGTTGATTAGATAAACAAGTTCCTACATGTTTGGATAGGGCAGAGAATGTCATCTTCATTCCTTTGAGACATGGATGATTTCTCAAATTTCTCCTAGTCCAGCTCGAAGAAGAGAAAATTTGAGAAACCAATGGAAACAGACATGTGGAAGCACATGATCATGCAAAGGGATGTAGGGTTCGAGCTAGAGAAGAAGGAGGTGCGTCATTTCATCCATCGCACATTGTTTTTGGTTTATTTTTGCTAGTTTAAAGATCTAGTAGAGCGGCTAGTGAGAGTATTGAGGGTGCATGATAAGAGTGGTGGCTCTGTTGGTGAGTATACAAGGGCTTGCTTCACTTTTTAGACAAGCTTCAGGGAATGGAAATGAATAGGGTAATTAAACCATCTACGGTGCCCAAGTCTAATGTGAAGTTTGCTCTAGGTAAGCTGAATTCACACTAAAGAAGAGACATGTCATGTGCATTGTATGCCACAGCGTGCCACATGAACCTCGAGCATCTTGGCAACAACTTGTTACAATATTTACCTACCATGCAAGCCTTGCACATTTTTTTGGATGCGGTAGTGTGTGTTAACAAGCATGATGATTTGAAGCATTAGATTTGTACATTCTAGAGAGGTTAAGTCATATTTGAGCTTGTTCCAATTGTCACCGCATCAAGGAAGGCAAAGATTGAGGCAGCCGTGGCCAAGGTTTTGTGCAGGATCATGTCTTTGAGGGAGAGGCACGTTAAGAATATGCATGTTATGCCCACATAGCGTGACCTCGCCTTGAGAGTATTCTCTTAGAATTTTTCATAATTTAGTTTTGAGTTTGTGGTTTCCATGCATGATTTGATGCACTGCATACAGAAACCGCCTACTCGTCTTAAGTCTAAAGTTTGTCTTCTACTGCAATGTGAGGCTAGAAAAGCACTACTAAAAGTGCGGTGAGCAAATAGCAAATTGTATGCCACAAGAAATAAGGGTAGCAAAAGGACACAAAGGGATTGATGGAAAGGCTAGTGAAGATGATAGAGAGATTGTGGAGAAGGAAGTGGGGTGAAGTTCTACATAAGGATGAACATGGACAATGAAAGTGATGAGGGTGAGGATGAAGAGGAGGAACTCAATAGTACGGAGGGATGTGACATCATTGAGCATGAGGCCAACTTTTGTGTTCTTATTAACTCTCCCATGTTACCATATGCACGCCATGTACGCATGTGGTAAGAGCCCCAAGCTTAGGTTTTAGGCAACAAGAAGACCGGTCAGAGCCAAACCTGTACCACAACTTTAGCACTTGATGGAGCATGTAATGTAGAAAGCAATTGTAGCAGTAGCTGTAACTCCTTCACCCCAAGCTATGTTTGTAGCTTTAGTAGGTACAACTGATTTTACACAAGCAATTATTACGGAAGCACCTTGAGCACATACTTCACCACAAGAAACTTCTTCACCACAAGCAAAGGCGCTTGATTTAACACTTGCTTAATACGAAAATCTTGTAAAACCACCTCCAAAGCCACATGAAATACGACGACTAGATGTGCATGCCAGTGCGTAGCATCTCATGCCTCTGCTTGAGGCACAAGGCTTCAAAATACAAGGGAAAAGGTAGCCAATCATGGACATACTAAGAAGTACAAAAGCATAATTGTCACTGTCTTATCACTACTTGACATAATTTATTTATCATTCTATGCTTGTTTTAACTACTTACACTAACTATATATTGTTTTAATAACATAGAGTGCAACATGAAGTTGGTAGGCATGATGTAGTAAAAGTGTGGCATGTGCAAAATGCAAGCACGCATTTTCATGTATACTTCAATTGGACTTGCTTTCAATGCCTTGCTAATGATCGTAGAATTTAGTGTGCAATATACAGTTTATATGCACAATGTATGGTAGTGTGCTGTACATGTACCTTTAAGCACATGAATGTGAGTGTGGCCAAGATATGAGTCGAGGTACTATAAATGGGGCATGAACTCAAGTGTAAATTTAAATGGGTAGTGAAATGATGGAAACCATCTCTTATGGAAATGGAGAAATTTAGCTTTGAGGCATAGTGGGAGCTGTGAAATCAGCATTAAAACATGACACATCAATGTCCCCAAAATGGACTACAACATTGTTTTTTGTTCACAATGCGTGGTGTTGAACTTGGTGCAAAGGTCAAAATTGGCATCCGCATATACATATGCACGGTGCATATGCATATGCACGTGCGCACATGCATATGCAAACATGTATATGCAAAGTTCAATTGCAGATTTATATGTGCAAATGTAAAGTGCATATGCATATGAATATGCACAAGACAAATGCATATGCATATGCATATGATAGTGCATATGCATATGGAAAGTGCATATGCATATCCATATGTACAGTGTGTGTGTTCCATGTGCACATTCACATGAATATAAACATGTACAATGCATATGCTTATGCACATCCATATGAGCGTGCCAATTGTACATTTATCTACACATGTATTGTTGTACACTGATTTGCAAATGCATCTTAGAATTTGCTTACGTATGTACAAAAATGCACATGTGTATGCATAAATGCATGAAGGAATGCATATACATGTACGTATACACTACGCACATGCAATGCGCATTGTGAAGATCTTCCAACACAACCCTATTTCATCCTAAAGATTCTTGTTCCGATCCTTCAAATCCAAGAACTTTCGAGCAAATTTCTTCTATTTATGGCCTACTTCTTAGGATGCATATTTACATTTCTCTATGGCCTTACCATAATGGGAAAACAGTGTTGCCACTCTTTCTTCCCCACAAACTATTGTGCTAGCTGAAACCCTTCTTTGTATGATATCATCATTTCTATCAGTTAATGTTATCATACTAAAAGAGGATTTGGTGTTCCTAAACTTTCTTCTATGTCCTCTATTTCTATTTCTCATTATATTCCCTTCAAAATTCTCAACCTTCCCCTTTGAATATCCCCCTTATCAATACCAAATGAACGTGTACACTAGCTTCCAAAGTCCTCTCCAACATTGAGTGTGTGTTTTTCACATCAAAGGTCTACATAGACCGTTGAAATTGGTCTCCATCATGAACACATGTCACGATTTCCCTCTGTAATTGTAAACTGTGAGCATACTTTCATCTCCTTTGCTGACAATATACATCTATTGTTGTCTGATCTGAAGCCTTTAAGTTATCACTTCTTTATCTTGATCGTTGCGGAGTTTTTGCATAGCTTGAAGACTCGGAATGTTTTCCACCAATGATGTTACTCATTTTGCCTTCATCAATGGTTATCAACGCCTTGTTCGGATTTGTATGAGGCCTTTTTCCTCATCATTTCTTTCCTCGTGGGAAAGATGTTATTCATTGTTTTGGTCTCTCCCTTTGCTTGATCCCACCTTCATCATTGTATATGCCATTTCATGTCTTGCATTATTTTTTCTTTCCAGTAAAGCATCTGTGCAAGCCTTCATTGTTTACCCCATGCAATATTTGTTTAATTTTTTATAACATTTTTATCAATATCTTTGTTGATTCATGTAACAAGGATGTGAAGAAATGGTTCCTATAAGCATCAGTGAAATTTGCTTAACATGCATGACTGTTAGAGTATGAAACTTCATTGAGTGAGAGAATGATATCATACTTAGCGATTCCAAAGGTAAGCATAATGAGAGGTGGTGTTATGTAGGTGAACTTATCATTGGTGAAAGGTAAGTTGTATGATAATTGAATCTCGTAGGTTACGATTGACAGTGGTGCAATTGAGGAAGGTTATTTGATATGGGGCTGGTTGTTGAAATCTGATTGAAAACTTTATTTGGCTTAGTTTTACGATAACTTGTTTTAACCCGTAAGAAGTTAGGAACGTATCAATCTCTTCTCGTCTTAAAGAAATATTGGTTCATTCATGAACCAAAGTTTCACGCCCTACCATGGTAGGTCATGCTCTTCATATAGAAGAACACAGAAGGCAAATGACATGGTGCACTTTATGGCTCTCGTACATGATTATAACATCATTCAAGCAAGAACTTTGGTTTTCATAATTTCTAACAACCGTAGGGGTGTTGATTTAGATGGTGGTTTAGGCTTACAATGGGATATAACAAAGTGGATGTACCAAGAGAAGGGATATTTTCATGTAAGGGAAACATGAATGTTACGAGGTTGAAGCCTGAGGGATTGGAAAAACATGTTATTCTTGTGTTGATTTATCAAAGGTATTATTTGCAAGCACTAGACTTGGAGTAATGTTTTGTTTTCGTAAAATATTCAGAATAAGGAGATTTTTATGGTTGCTAGGGTAGATTACTTTTTAACAAATCATTAACAGCTTGTGCGGATGGTGAATATTATGTAGCCAAGGAGGAAAAGAAATGGGAGCATGGTTAAACAAAAAAGAGCTCTTTAATAATAAAGAAATCCTTCTAATACAATGGATTAAAATAAACATTTTTGTTCATGATAAAGAAAAAGTTCTTAGGGAAAATTTTATTGGTAGTAAGGTGAGGTATGGAAGAAATTATTTGGCCTAGGGTTGTTACAACATGCTACTGATTTGAATGTGGAATGGATTGCTCGAATTAATTGGACTAGTTATTTCATTCATGAGACAATGATTTTACTTCGGAAAGAATGATAACTTATACATATGATTACATTGTTTTGATGTTTGAATCATTGGACCTTTTCTCTTAAAAGTAGCAGTTTGAACATCAAAATGATTTTTATTTATCTTTCTTCCATCTATAAAATTGCATGTTGTGGTTTTTTCCTTTTTAATGTTTTTGTTTTCTTCTATGGTTATTCAACTACTAGGCTCCCTTATCCACATGTCATGATGTTATCGCCGTATCACATATTTTTTCAAGCTCTATTCATGATTTCACTATGGCTCTTTCAAACATAAAATCCAATGCTTGTGCATAATTTTAGCATAAATGATTGGCGGAAACCTATAAGCTTCCTCTCCTGCCATCTTGAAGCTTAATGCCACCTTTCACTATGCTTTCTATCTTCTTAGCTTTTCTTAACTCCTTCCATCTTAGCTTCATTCCCAAGGGTATCATGCTCTTTGTTATTCCTCCTTGTAGCCTTGTGACAACGTCACGTTTCCTCCACTGCCCTTTTATCTTAAAGAACCCAAGATCTTTCATCTCTCTGAACATATCTTAAAGAGCCTGCTTCTATTAAATTCATGTTAATCAACATCATTATTTCACAAATTTCCATGTCTCCATCATCTCTGAAGCTATGTTCAAACATCACGTATCCTTTGCCCTCGAGCATAGCACCTTCGATATTGTGCAACAATTGTATCGTTTCTACCTTCTTCTATATTCTTTTGTACCTCCATGTGCTTAATCCCCCTTTGGATGAATGTAATTAGCATCATATTTCTCATTCATTTGATCCTGAGCATCGTCCCCATTCTTGTTTTCATTGGCTATAACATGTCATCCATCATTAAGCATCATCATTATCGATGAACACACATGAATCTCCCCTTTGAACGTCTCATCACTCGATTAATATACGATATGATTTTTATTTAGCATTAGCATGCGCATACATCAATAGCCCATGTTTTCATTACCATTGTACAAGCTTAGGCATCCATCCGCACTGTATTGATAAACTCATTATTCACTTCCATTAAGTGGCATGTGAACTAGGGAAAAAGGATTTGCATGCAAGAGTTACCCTCATCTTGGTGGCAAACATTAAAAAAAACAACAAAGTTCTTGTGAAACCTTGCCTTTAACTTTCCACAAGTCGCATTATTGTCTTTTCAATCCAATCACGCGCATGATGTACCATCCCGCTCATTTTTGTCTATGATTTACTACCATCAAAAGACCAAGTTCTAACATTGATACATGTTACCACTATCTTTGAGGTGACCTACACTCACGTTTTCCTCTCCATCCACCCTTATGTTTTAGATTATCACCACATGGTGGAATAAGATAGTTGTTACTACACTAGGTATCACTCATATGTTTTCTTATTGAGCTCAAGCAAACAAGTGGAAAATGTCATCAGTCTTTTAGCTCATTTTTAGAGGATCTTCTTTCCTTTGACCACCTCTCATGAACATGAGGGATAAAAAAATACGATCACATCCCTCTGTGAGTGGGAAAAAGGCAGCACCCTCAGAAAGTTATTTGCACCCCCTTCCTTACGCTAAAACTAAACAGCATACAATACTTTGAAATGATATCTCCAATTTCCCAAATTAAGCTCTTGTTAGACCTCTTGTGTGTAGGCAACATCGACAAGAAATCATCAAAGGCAAACCATGGAAAGACCATGGATGTAAAGCATATTTCATGACTTATTTGTAGAAGAAACTATCTTTGGTAAGCTCCATCACCTTGTTTTTTCCCTATAACCTTTTCTCATTTGAAATCTTCTAATAGCTCACACATCCACACATCTCTTACTATGCCCAAATATGGACCTGTCCTTTGAATTGATTTTAGACCACTTGGGTGCGTTCAAATCATACTTGGCATCCTTCTTGAGGCTATGTTAAAATTCCTTGAAGTATTTTGTACTATTTATCTCTTCCCATTTCTTAAAAGCATCATCCTTATGTCGCAATTACAAGGGGTGTTAGATTCACAGTTTGTCAATGTATCTTTTCTTTGACAAGGTCAATATTTCTTGATAAAGGCTTTGTTCCAAGCAAGAAATTCCCTACTTATGTGATATAAATCACCTATGTTCAAATGATGAAGATAAACCATTACCCAAATTTTCTATGCTTATGGAGCACTTTTGTTCCCTTCACATATAACCTAGAGTTATTCTCATCTTTTTTTCCTTTGGTTTTGCTACCCTGATTACATTCTCCTAGCTCTTCTTTTCTCCCTTACTTATCCTTTGACATCTGCTCTCTTACACATTTCTCTTTCAACGGTAGCTCTTCCCTCTCCCATATCTCAATTTGACCTTGTTTACCTCAAAACCTATCATTTGTCATTTATTGTGGTGTAATTGCTTCCCGAATTCATAACATACTCCTGTTAGATCAAATCCCTTTTCTTTCTCTACTTAATTTCCTACAATGCTGTTTTTTCTTATCTGTAGTTTGTTTTGCTCTTTTAGGTGTTGTTCCTTTAGTAGAAGTGCATGACTACCAAGATCATTAACTATTCATTATATTCTTCTCAATAACACATGAATGGATACAGAAACGTGTTAAAATGTGCATTTTTAAAAGTAAAATTGAGAACATATTCACAGCATTCACTTTGGTCCTTTTTCAATCAAGATTTTCTTTGTTTTATGAGTTACATCATGTGTGTCCTATGTCTTGGTTTATGATACAATGTGCATAAGTAGTTGAAAATGTTATTATTTATTTCTGTTTCAATCCATCAACGTATTTCTGCCTTGTCCACGAACTACTTTTTTTCTGTTCATATTGTCAGTTCTTGTGGCATTTAGAGGCCTGGGTTTGACAGAACTGACATCCATCTATGGACACTGTATATGGAATCTAAGAAAGTGGCACAAATGATGTGTTGACTTGACGTGGTTTGAGGACTCTTGAAATAACTCAGTCACGCAAAAGAATCCAGCGCTAAGATCTGCACACTTGGTTCAGCCACTGGGGATCGCTGGCGAACGGGCAGCTGTACGAGCAGCAACCGCGCGACTCCTCGCGTTTGAGAACGGGCGCCGCACCTCCCGTTCTTTTTGTCGAGAGACAGATGGTCGACCCTCGCTAGAAATCAAAGAATATTCATGAATCCGTCCAAGCTGTGGATCCGGCTGATAGCCATGGTCAATGAGTGTTTCGTTCTTTTTAATCTTCCCGCGACATCTGTCTGTTACAGCGGCTATTTGGCGCAACACGCATTCCCGAAAGTTTGCATTGCTCTCTGGCGAAGAGCCGTCGTATTCGATGTCGATTTCGATTCTGTTGCTGGACGCAGGAGGCGGCTGGGCGAACTGATTGGTGGCCCCTCGCTCATGTTCGAGAGGAAGCCTTTTTGGTTTTCCTTAATCGATCGTTGAATCGAAGCTCTCCCGGTGATTCTTGACGATTCTTGGGCCAACTGCGTATTTCCCAGCGTTTAAGAAAAGTCCTATTTGTGTCAAAGCCTATAATTAATCTACGGCATGTACCCTACGAGGACAGAATTCAACACCGGCATTTCAAACAGTTCCGCTGCATCGGTTGTATCGTATCTCGGATCGCGCATCGATGAGAGTTGAGCGGCACGCCTGAAAGTTGGCCGGCGATTGATATCTGTCCATAAAGCAGGGATGCATCGCCGGAATGTTCGGACGATAAAACCCCGCGATTATTGCGAATATCGGACTTCAACCCCACGTCCCCGGTCTTGCAAAAATCAACAAAGACTCATAGATCGGGCGGGAAACTCCTAAAACATGGAACCGACATCGACATTAAGGGCGTCGGTTCTTGGCCTCTGTTATCCTTCAATAATTCGGAACGTGTCCACCAGCTATCGAGTCCGCAATTATAGCAGAGATGCCCAAAAAACTAATTACGAAATTGCCATCGATGTTCTTTGTTAAAGATAGAAGTTTAGAATTCTTCTGGATTGGTATCGTTTTGGCAAAGAGACATTTCGATCTGTGATCCTAATGCAGATAGACGTGCAATGAATTCGATAAAAATAACTCTATCGACGCTGTTTTCGAGCACGATTGCTTTTCACAAGATGTGAAGTACTATGAATAATCACCTGGAAATTAAATAGTCTGCCTCTACGGCGATTGTAGTTAAACCTGGTGTACGGAAAACCAATGTCTGAAACGTTACACGTGCACTGCAAGCTTGGAAACAAAGAGAGCGATTAGGTCGACAAACAATTGCGTCAGTGCCGAGGCTGGAAACCTGCATCGAAGAAAAATGTTACTCCGCAAACCCAAGGGAGGCTGATGTGACTGGATTCGAATTCAGTGCCCTTCAGCTATCGATTAGGATGCAGGTTTGTGATGTGTTTCCATGGCTTTTGAATTTTCCGGCAATATTCTACTCTATCTTTTAAGGAAAAGGGGGATTGCTCAATCACTAACGGAGTTTCCACATCGTTGTCCAGTGAAAGTGTTTCATGCCAACCCAGTTCACGAAAACGACTGAGTTCATGGTTTGTACCTCATGACTGGACGGCCAAGCCCGTCAACCCTCTAGCGCCCGCTCGCAATGGATGGCTCGTCACCCATTTCCCCTCTAGCAACTAGTTTCGAATTTTTTTGTTGAGTTGCCAGACACGAGTAAAAGTTTTGTTAAGTCAGTTCGCGCCTAAGGAAGGTGCGATGTGACTTCCTCAGCGACCCAATAGCCACTATCTGCAGGTTTCCGGCCTCAGCCTCGATAGTACTGAGGAGAACGATAGGAGGAGGGAGGCTGAGCCTGGGAGCACTGGAAAATCTGCCTGGAACATCTTGAAAACCAAAAGGAAAAGCACTGGACGAAGGGCCAAAATCCTACACGCGGGGAAAGAACGATGAATTGGCGCAACAAATTGAAGTACGGACGCATGCAAATGAACAAGCAAGTAGTATGATAAGACACATGCGCATGAAGGCAAGCAGGATGTACATGCGCAGGCAGTACGAAGATGGACAGAATCGGGAAAACGACGGTCAAGAGACCACTAGAAATAAATACAGGAGAATACCTGTCTGTGCTTAAACACAAAACAGAAAACAAAACCTACCCGAGCAATCTTTATACACCACTTTTCTCAAACAAAAGAGAACATCCTAAATCGACGACTAAAAAATGCCTCATAAATTAATTCTACCTTTATCCAGATTCATAATCGATGAAAACTTCAATATAAAATTTTTGGATTGTCAAACATTTTCATACCAAAGTAGATTCTTCTATTCATATTTCTCGATGCATATGTTTTTATGGTTTTTCAGATGGTCCAAGCTTAAACTCGCCCCACTCTACACCCTTCCAAAAGCTGCAACTTGAATAGCCTTTTCATCCTCTCCACATGGCTCCTATAAGGGTTTTCTCTGTGTAACAGCACTCTGTGAGAAAATCACATTTATGTAATGCAAGATTACGTAGACGAGATTCGACAATGTCAAAGATTACCCATACGCAATTCAAACATTACTACATGTATGATTTTTTTATGATACCTTTAATGGATAACCTACAATCATCAATAATAAACCATCAATTATTTGGCATTCATGTCCATTAATAATTCCAAAACATCCATACAATGAATTTTCTGTAGCCCTCTAACTATAGTATTGAATTCAGAAGTGAGAAAACAAGTTTCACCTTAAACCTTGCGATTTTTCATGCTACTCACTTCCAATAGCCTTTATCAACTAATACTCACATAAACACAAAACAATGGAAACAAGGAAACTAAAGTAGCACCAGTGCTAGTACAAAGAATGGCAAAAGACAAAAAAATGAAACTTTCATCACCATGTGAAACCTGTTTTCATTTTTCTACTCATAAAAAGATTAAAATTTAAATTCACCTAAAATTTGTTTGTTATTCCTAGTGTATGTTCCTTAAAAAAAGGATTATAAGGATTCAATCAAGGACCATGGAATGAAAATGAAAGACATGGAATTTGAATCATGATGTTCATTATAAAATTAGTAGTTGATCCATGAAATAAAATACTTAAATTTTCATATTTTGTTAAAAATAATCATTGTGCATTTTTTATTCCACATAATAAACAATGCCATATCGAATCGAAAAAATGGAATATGAAATATTTTTTTGTGTAAAAGCGGGTACATAATACCAATCTTGAAAGGAAATCCATAGGCTTTACACAAAAATAAGTGGATTTTGAAATTCAAAACGTATCTTTCATGAAACAAATTATATGAAATAAAAGATGAGTTCATACTCAGGAGAGTAATAATTCAAACAAGTAATAAATGAAAAACATTATGGAATGTCTATGAAGTCTGCGATTTGCAATGTGGATAGTAGACTATCCATAATGTAGCACAACACTTGATATAATTGACAACTTAGAGGACATGGTTATGAATTCAAGTGAGAAATTGTTCAACATCAAACATGAACTATACATACTAGACTTC
This sequence comes from Penium margaritaceum, assembly GCA_023375785.1. Classification (NCBI taxonomy): domain Eukaryota; kingdom Viridiplantae; phylum Streptophyta; class Zygnematophyceae; order Desmidiales; family Peniaceae; genus Penium; species Penium margaritaceum. Next base: position 205,853 of record SZWC01001548.1, read on the forward strand.
GGAATAGTGCACGGATGATAAAAACATGTGAAGTAAAAATGAATATAATAATTCAAAATAAAATATTTGCAATGTGAACCAAGCAAGAAATAAAAACTTTTGAAAGAATACAAAGCATGCTACACTTTTGGATAAACAACAACTACCTACATGTGTCCCAGTATTAATACAATTCCTTAAGATTTGACTTACATAAAACTGATGTATAATGAAAAATACTCCATGAAAACCACTAAAATGAGAATTTGTGCAACAAAATTTGAGGAAGGAACATAGCGCGCCGTAATTTGAAGCGGCTTATTACATTGTTGAAAATTTCTAGTGTGTTCTACCACCATACATTTAGAAAAAAACAATGAAAGGAAATAAACAACCTTAAATGTTAAAAAAATAAAAATTCATAAACATAAAACTAATGGGCTAACCTAAATATTGTCTTTTCTAAGACTTTTTCACATTAAGGCACATGAATTCTCAAACATTCCTTAAGGGGAAAACTCCTTGTGCCTAAAACGTTTTTGATTTCATACTCGTTAAAGCTATGATTAAAAAATATTAATTAACTTTCATCCAAATGTCTCATGAATTCCAATCCAAACTTCACCTCATTTTTTAATCATTTACATGTTTAGTCACGTTGGAATTTCAATACTTTACTAGTGTAATCAAGATTTCATCATCTACAGTTATCAATCGCCCTCCAAATGACAAACAAGGGTTCCTTAAAATGCTTACGTCTCCTACATCATCCATGGACACATGCTAGTCAATCATCCTTGTTTTCCAAAGATGTTGAACCCTACTGCACTCAAATTCTGATTTTTTCAAATCCAATGTTTATGGCATCTTGATCTTTAGCATGAATGTTTTAAACGTAGTTATCTACAACACTTAAGGATCCGTTGAGGGAAACACCCGCATTCTTTCATTCCTAGACTATCAATCTCAAACTCCATCAACATGTGGGGCTTGAGGCCTCCTCACTTTGGCCCATTAAACCGTGTCAAAGTCACGAGGGAGAACCACTTATGTGGTTTAAGAAACATAAACCCTCTTTGATAAGGAGGCAAAACACCATCTATTGTTTTCTAAAGATTTTCCTTTTGGATTGAACCCTGTTAATGTCCTAAAGTCAGGAGAACATAATATTTAGGTTATACTTCTGAAACTCAATGAAAATAAAATTTGTTGATCAAACGTCTCATAAAATCATTGATAATCAAATTTTAATGGCATTAAGGTAGATGATTTTTAATATTTCATGAGTTCTTTTGTTCAAACCTAAAAGTTAGTTTTTTCAGAATTTATTTTCATATAACATCATGTAACTACTACAAGTAGCCCCACTTCTCTCTCCCCATCCCTCTCTCTCTCTGTCTCTCTCTCCCTCTCTCTCTCTGTCTCACTCTCTCTCTCTCTCTCTCTATCTCTCTCTCTCTCTCTCTCTCTTTCTATCTCTCTCTCTCTCTCTCTCTCTCTCTCTCTCTCTCTCTCTCTCTCTCTCTCTCTCTCTCTCTCTCTCTCTCTCTCTCTCTCTCTCTCTCTCTCTCTCTCTCTCTCTCTCTCTCTCTCTCTCTCTCTCTCTCTCTCTCTCTCTCTCTCTCTCTCTCTCTCTCTCTCTCTCTCTCTCTCTCTCTCTCTCTCTCTCCCTCTCTCTCTCTCTCTCTCTCTCTCTCTCTCTCTCTATCTCTCTGTCTCTCTCTCTCTCTCTTACTCTCTCTATTGATATGTTTTATCTCTATTTCTTTTTCTCTTGGTTTCCCTTTTTCTCTCTCTCTCTCTTTCTCACTCTCTCTCTCTTTCTACATCTCTCTCTCTCTCTCCATCTCTCTTTCTCTCTCTTGCTCTCTCTCTCTCTCTCTCTCTCTCTCTCTCTCTTTATCTCACACACACACTCTCTCTATCTATATTGCGTTCTTTCTCTCTTTCTTTATGAATTTTTTACACTTTATAATATCCATTCTTTAACTTCAAATCATTTATTAGAGATCCAAAATGAAAAATATCAGAACACATATTTACAACTGTGTCACCAAAACATGCACAAAGCAATTTGATAAAAAAATCATTGAGAACACGTATACAAACAGTTTTCAGTAATGAGAACTACATATACCACCAAAGTAAAATCCAAAAATGAACTGTTTCTGTAAATACTCTTTCCTATTTGTCTTATACATGTTTAAACAAGAGATGTGATAAATTTTGAATACAACCAACATGATTAACTAAAACATGTTGTTAAAAAAAACAAACTGAAAACAAAACATTTACACGCGAAGTAATGGCATCGAAAACATCTCCATGTGTAAATTTCATAATGTCAAGTAACATCATATGTCCCCATATCATGAATTCATGGTCATTTAGTCTAATCACATGTTTTTCACTAACCACATATAAGAAATACTAATTATGTTATCTTATGCCTTAAATGGCATGCATGAGTAATTACAAGAATATTCAGTACGCCAATGTGTGTGTGTGTGTGTGTGTGTGCGCGTGCATGTATGTGTGTGTGTGTGTGTGTGTGTGTGTGTGTGCGCGTG
>SZWC01001548.1:261871-275476 GCA_023375785.1 Penium margaritaceum
GTAGGGGGCTCTTGAAGTTTTATTGTGTTGAACTCAAAGTGTTAGATACATTTTATGACACCCTTTTGTATAATTTGAGATTGATCCCCGATTTTGTGCAATTCTAGCAAAACTTGTAGTGCATTGTCTGCTGTAATTGTCCAAATGCACTGATAAAGTAGGCATGTTGGAAAGGATTGTTAATCTTCCCCCTTCAGTTGATGTTTCTGTTGTGATTTTTGCTGATGCATGTTTCCTAGAATGTATGGGTATTGAATGGTTCGGTGTTTTTTGAAAGGTGGAAATGTATGGATATTACGGTGTATTTTGTCTGCCTTGTCTCATTGTACTTTCTTAAAGGGGTCATTGGGAATAGGGAAGTTTCTAGGAATGTGTCTTCCTCAATGGTTTGGTGTCACATGGTAGGTTCAGGGTAGGCGTGTTGAAGGAAGCTGCCTACCATCTTCCACATTGGTGCTCAGTTTCCTGGAATGTGACTGGTGTAGTTTGTAGCGTTGATTTGTGTTGTGAGATCCTCTTGTCAAGTAGTGAACATGTCCAATGAGGATTTCTGGTTAGGAGGCGGGAACATGATGGAAAGTAGGTATTTTATTCCTTCCTGCATGGACGCTGGCGTTGTATAATTAGGTTTATGTGAAGCAACTCAGAAAGTGAGACCGTTGGAGCTGTATTGTGGTGTAAGGTGTGTGTACACAGTTTTTTTGGTATGTTTTCCTGGGGTATTTCTTTAGAAGGAATGCAGAAGTTGCTTGTGTCTGTTTTAGTGGATGTACACAATTTGAACTGTGCGTGTTTTCTGTTCAATTGACCATAAATGTACTTCACATATCTATCCATACCGTTTATATGCCAGATGAATTGGTTTACAGAATTCAAATCCTCCTCCTACTTTCCAGTCCAAACCTCATTAGATCAGATTCCCCTTAAACATGCCTCATTTTTGTATTGCGGATAGGCAAAGCCTATTCATCGAATCCTAGGCACGGCCTACTCATTATGACTGAAGATCATGAACAAGGAAGGAAAGTAATAAATTGGGAACGTAAAGAAGCTAGGGAGACAAAACTGGCTGCAGCTCTTGTAGAGAGAATGTATTTTCACTAATTCTCTTTGGACAGTTGCATAAACTTGACGCTGCCTGTTGGCATGGTCAAGGGTATCCAACAGACGTGTACAAAAACACAAAACAGTTGCTTTTTGACACCTGCGTCTGTAAAAGAGCTAAAAACTGGAATGCCATCCCTTGTGACATTTGTTAATAAGAAATGCATTGCGAGTTCCTGCTACTGACATGCATGAAAGAGATCATCTGAGCTACTCGGTCAATGGGTAAAACTACAAACCAACAGGGTCTTTTTCAAAAGGAAAGAAAGTACAAAGCAACAGTAACAACAGATTTTATTGTGAAGCAATCACAGTTTTTGTACACAAAGTAACTCTGTATCTTTGAATGGGACTTTCTCCCTAATACAAGGTGACACAGCGAGACCCTTTGTCACAATGTCAGCAGTACTTTTGTGACAGCAGCCTTTGGGTCACATGAAAGGGAAAAACTAGCACAATCCCACATTTTTCTACTTTCTGGAGGATGTCATAGGGAGAGCACAAAAACTGGGCCAGTAATAGACCCGGTTTCAGTGGCTTAAAAACTCATATCTTCCCTCTGAAAGATCTTTCTTAGATGAAAGATTTTTTTCATCATGTTATTTTTTTGTAGTTTTTCTAGGAGTTCAGGGCACATCCTGCCATCCGTCCTTGACATGCTAGAAATCTATGCGCACGCACGCACGCGCATAGATTCACACACACACACACACACACACACACACACACACACACACACACACACACACACACACACACACACACACACACATACACATATGACATGTGGGTTGGATTTCTTTACATCCATCTCTTGAACCTCCTCCGAATTGAGTGTGTTTATCTCCTATTTGGTCGAGAGAGTGGTGTACTATTTTATATTTTTTTGGCTTTTAAGCTGAGTGAGTGAAGCCACCTACTTGATACTAACGACTAGGTGTGTGGGTTTCTAAGTGAATGATGAAATCTCCTCCTTCTGAAATGGCACACTTGGCTTAGGGTGTAGCACATAAGCTATTTTCATCAGTAAAATTGGCAGTTGACCCACAAAACTATGAATTCATACACATGTGAGAAGTATCATCTGGAATGTTTGGAATAGACATGTGTCCTGTCCACGTGGATTAGATATTCAATTTGATTTACCGGTGACATAAGCTGAATCTTCCTAGAGTTTTTGGGTTTATGTATGATACGTTATGATAGGATAATCAGATGAAAAGTAGGATTGACAACAAAAAACTATAGATTGCCACATCACCTCACCCTATTTCAACAGGCTGCTGACTCACTGTGCCTGGCACATGAAAGGGCTTGACTGTCCCTTGTCACCCTCATTGACATTTTCAGTGCTGCAATTTTAGTTGTTTCAGCCCAACGCCTTACAGTTGATGCATTCGCATCAGAGCAGTTGATCCTCCCAATTTGACGATTCCACATCGTGATACCCTTCACTCATTGACACACCAAGCTTCCACATTTTTTCATGAAAACAGTCTCTGGACTCTACCTGTCAGGACCTGTAGAATTCCAGTTTGACCACCGGGGCTTCCTACCAAAAAATAGCATATGCACAAAAGTAACTGCTTCAACAATCACCGAAGTAGTTGAAGCTGCAACAACTGCTCATGCAGCAACAATCTCCATTTCTGCTGTATCACAATCAGCTATAGCAAGAGCAGCCAGGGATGAGTGCAGGCTACCTGGACTATGTACAGGTATCCTAGACTGTGTGCAGATGGCCAAAGCCGTACACGATTGACGAGGGTATGCACGGCTGGCCGTGTGTGGTCAACCAGGGCTAGCTGTCCAGTTTTGTGTTTTGGCTAGCCAGGGCCGTGTTTGGTTGGCTCGGCTATGTACAGTTGGCCAGGGAATTTCATAACAGGCCAGAGCCGTTTACAGCAGGCCAAGGCCGTCTGCGGCAGGCAAGGGGCTATGCAAGGGCAAGGCAGGAGCGGCATCCTGGTCAATCAAGGCCAGTTTCGACAAGCACAGTCCACGACCTGGTCAACTAAGGCCAGTTACAGCCAGCAGGGGTCTTACAAGGTCCACTTGTAGACACCCACAACTTCCAAGGCCGCAATCCGGCACCTTAGGCCAATCCGCGCCCACATGCGACCTCCAACAGTCACAGACATGCCACTAGGGGCTGCATACTGCCTCCAAGTGCCAAGAACTGGTAGCCTTTGGCTGCCTATGACTCCAAGGGTCACGGACGGGAAGCAAGGGGTCACATGCGATCTCCTAGGGCCACCAACGGGATGCTACAAGCTGTCTACAACCTCCAATGGTTGTAGGCAGGTAGGGGTCGGTTGCGACCTCCAAGGGCCATGGATGGTACCATGTGCCTACCTGCAGCCTCCAAGGGCCAAGGACGGGCAGCATGTGCCTGCCTGCGACTTCCAAGGGCCGAGGAAGGCCACCCTGTGCCTGCCTCATCCTTCAAGGGCCAAGGATGGGCAGGCAGCAGCTACCTGTGTCCCCCAGGGGCTATAGAAAATAAGCAAGAGATTGCGTGAAACCTCCTTGAGCAGCGTCCAACAAGCCAGGAGCCGAGACAGGACGCCTACGGCTGCGCACTGTCCAGCTAGTGGTAGCCAATATAACCCACAGGTGCATATAATTCAGCCAAGATTCGTAGAGGAGTAGTCAGGGACAGTTTGCAAGCTCCAAGGGCCCTTGGAAACCAGCCAAGGGCTGCCTACAACCCCCTGTCTTGTGCGCGGACCCCCAGGGTTGTGTATGGATTCCCACGGTCATACATAGATCCACAGGGTTGCGGAAGGACACCCAGGCCGTGCACAGATGGCCAAGCTCGTGCACGGATCCATGAGGTCATGCATGGATGTCCAAGGTCACGTGTTTGTAAGTTGGGTTGCATGTACACAAGCTAGGCTGAGTGCAAGCAAGCTAGGATGCGCACAAGATGGCTGGATTGCGTGCAAGCAGGCTGTGCCGCATGCAAGCAGCTTGGACCACGTGCAAGCAAGCGACGTTGTCAACATTGCTATGAGCCACATACTACCACTGTAATTGTGCTGCAATCTATACCGTTGTTGAGTGCGAGCCGCCGCCACTATCGAGTGCATGACACCACCGTTGAGTGCAAACCGCCATTGAAAGCGTTTTGTCACCATTGTTGAGTAATTTGCCAGTCATTGTGGGGCACATGATGGTTACCACTCTTAGGAGTGTTACTGTAATTGGATCAATTGTTTCAATGGTGTACATCACTGTTCACGGACGAATGGCCGTGTTCGGGCGAGTTATGGTTTATCACCCTAAATTCATACACTCAAAAATTTGTGTAAAGAATAGCATTTTCCTATATGCAAATGTTTTTCAGAAATCATCAACATTTTTTCATGTGACTAGAGCTCAAATGTAAATCCATTGTATAAGGTGTTGGTTATTGTGGATTGTATGTATTACGTACCAGTTTTTGTTAGAGGTCCAAGTTCACTGTTGTGTTCACTTCCCAATACAGTTGTCAATTCACTGCTTTAGGGGTGAAGTGATTGATCATGTATGGGTCCGGCGTATGACCACACTTGAGCACATAGCAATTATTGGATGCATCATGGCTATTGGGCACATTTCCGTGATTGGGTGCATTGCAATGATCAGGTGTAGTGACGCTAATGACCATGTTACACTAGCCAGGCGTGTTGTTGGAGAGGAGTGTATTACTGCAGTGAGGCACGGCATGGTGGTCAGATGAGTCACTACTATCTGATGTGACTCCACCATTGGATGTGCTACCACTACAACTGGTTGACACATGTCATTATAACCCTTTTCATAAAGTGAGCGTTGTTTCCACCACTACTGCAAGGCACGTATGCACACAACATTTTTTGTGAGACGTCTTTTTTTTCATACTTATTTGGTATGTAACCCCGCTAATGCCGGTTTGTCACCGTCATTGCCGATGTGGCCATGCAACTTCCACCACCATCGCAAGGCATGTGTCACCACCACCACAAGTTATGTGTGTTCTCTTGGTGATGGGTGCGAGCGGTTGCCGTTGATACCAATGATGGCATCTTTGCTTTCCTTTCATCATGCACGCTCATTTTTTTAATGGGTCATCACAATGGCATGACCCATGATATGTGATGTTCTTCATGGATTGCACGTGGTTGCATGCGGTGGTGCATGCAACGATAACATACAAACTACCATTTTGCGGCTCATGGGATGGGCTCATGTGACCTTTTATGTTATTCCTTTCAACTGAAGTGTCTATTCATGACCTTGGTGTCTTCCCACTCAAGTGTTGAAAGTTCTCTGCACTTAATGGTGTACACATGGAATGAATGCAACAAGTCTCGCTGTGTAAGTGCACGAGCATGCCATCAAGAATCAAAACCTCATGCTGGACAGTAATCATGGTGGCTTCAGGTTTCAAGTGAAACCACCGTGACTGAATGTGGTTTCATTTGAAAACCATCACGGTGGTTTCTTCTGCACATGCAAGCCACTCTTGTGCAAGTCGTTGACTGAATGTCAATTTTCACCTACAACTGAATGTGGGATGTAACATTTTTAAGTGTCATGAGCACACAAAACCGATGATTCCAACTATGTTTTCATGGCCTCATGACACGGTGTAGATGATGGTCCTGGGATTGAATCCCATTCATGATGCAACCATGGGCTTAATGAAAATGCATGTGTATTGTAAAAACCACTCCATGGGCTGACTAGCAATGCATCCACAGACTTACGGGCAGCATAGCCATGAGTTGCGGCCATAGGCATTGGAAACTTGCCGACCATGGAAATTAAATTACTGAAATGAATGACTGGCTGCAACAAATGCCATGAGCATAATGTGATAACAGCCATGGGATCGACCACATCATCCATGAACTTTTTGGTATTCAGGACATGCTTGCAGACACAGCTGTAGTGTGGAGTCTACAAAGTGATAATGACTTTGCATCAAGCCATGGGATGTCGTAATGTGCTAGCCATGTGAGCAACTTGGATTGAGGCCTGTCGCACAGTCGCATCGTGGACAAGAATTGGCCAATACAAAAGGAAGCCTCATCGGTGCTCGTGGTAACCTACCAATAACCATGCATGGCAATTGCGCACAACATGTTGGTGCCAGTGCACTATCGACAATTGTGTCATGTTTAGTACGCTCTTCATTCCTTAGAAACCATCTCAACACGTTCCTTGAGTGACGTTTTGTAATGGGTCAAATGCATGCAACATGACATACTTGTGCTCCGATGATGACCTCCTCACTGTCCTGAAGCATGACAGGCCAATCCTCAAGGTGTTGACCACCCAACCATGGTACCAGGGGAGGACTCCAAGGTCACACATAAAGAGACAGGGAATTTTCCCAGCTGTGAATCAAGCATTTATCAGTTAAATGAACGTGGAGCCCGGAACAATGTTATGATAAGCTGTATACAAAACAAATCAATGCACTCCTCATCACACATGATGTGCAACTGACCTTTGACTCAGGTTTGTATTCATCTGAAAACGCGAGTACAGACAGTCAGAGAGTGTTTCACGACTAGGTACCAAGGTACGTGGGCTTGTGTAGCGGGTGTTGGTGCAGCATGCACATCCAGATACATGGAATTCCCATTTCAGGTGTTCTATTCGTTTTGAATTACAAGAGACATGAGCCAAAATTAACGTGTGGCATCATTAATGCTTCGGTAGTGCCGTGAGTTGCGGCATGTGGATGCAATGAAGTTTGAAGGGAATATCAATGAATGACATGTGAGATCCATGGAACTCCAAAAATGCTTATGGAATGTGCTTCACGAACTCGTCTGACATTCCATATTGATTGATTCAGCTGCAAAACATATGGACTCAAGGGTATGCAGGTATTAATGCAACAATCTGACAACCATACTCCTTTGAATTGTAAAAAAATTGCTTCATCCATTACATAAAGCGATTCTTTCGAGGATTACTCTCCCAACGACAATCACAAGTTACCTATGAGAGCATGGGATGGACCTTTGGACACGGCTTAGGATACAATTCAAAGAGTTATGATATCTCTTCATAATCATGGCAAGAGCTGATCTCCATCCCTAAACTTTTTAGGAATATGCTCTTGTGGCCGGTATGACTGATGGAATTTGATAGAATCCGGTGGCACCCACTTTGGAGATCAAAGTGCAAAGACAGCAGAGTTCAAGTCTCTTCTGTCTAAACCTTAGCAAACGTCTCAAGAGATGCATGCTTGTGCCGAAAGGTCTATGCTATGATTGGTAGAAGGAATCATCCGAACTCCCAAACCCCCGTCTATACTAGATGCTCCCTTGGATGGGATGATTATGCTACTCATACCTTTCTTCTTCTTGATGTGCATGTATCAAACACATTCATGGGTTGCTTGATGTGGTCATGCGACGTATTCTTTACTTTTGTGTATGACTTGGTACCACTACACGTTACCCAAAAGTAAGAATCGCACTAAGTATGGTGTATTTCAAATTGTTTAGAATGTGCCTCAAGGATGAAGCAAGAAATTGTGATAGGTTGGCATGTTCAGTTGCCTCCTACCTTTTCCCACCGGTGAGGCTCGGTGGTGAGGCACATTTAGACCTGGCTACATGGAAGTGACATGGTTGGTCGACCATGGTTGGTTGACAACACAAGCTGAAGCGTTTGGTGGACCATGATTTTGCTCTCTGTATGTGCTTTCGGGATTACCCCCCCGAAACACCCCTTGAAGAGGATACAAGACTACAGGTATGAAGCATTACACGTGTAACGAACACATCGTACAAGGGATGCTCTCTTGGCATAGTGCGAGGAAGTTCATAGCTAAAGAACGAGTTGGATACACAATGTATTTTTGTCTTAACATAAGTGGCTTCGGTCATGACCCCACTTCAAAACAGACAAAAGGAATGTTGATCTATCTCATAACGTGGATGTTCTCAGTCACACTGGATAACATCTTATAGTCCTGGAGAGCCTTTGGCATTTATCCTCCATCAATATCCTTGCTAAAGGAAGAGGCTCAGGTCACAATCCACCCGGTACTATGATTCCTTTGAATCATTGGGTCGAAGCATTCTCGAAGCTTCCAAATTTTCACAACTTAAAATACATGGTGAACATGGAATCCAAGTTGTGGTCATCGTATACATGATCATGAAACATCACAAAACCAGCTGTTGCCAGATATGCACGAGCGGACAGGCTTGTGTCGTAGAGTGTAATAGCTTTGAGCCATGTGTACTCTACCTTTTCTACTTGTATTAGGGCTTATCCTACTATGGACTTCAACAAGCATGAAATTTCATCATGAAGTCTATCAAGATGTTTCTTGATGAAGATATCATGAGCCTTGCGGAGTCATTGTTGGCCACAACTACTCTGTAGAAAATCTGGCCATTGTTTAGAATGGGATCCAGTAGACAATCTTCAAGAATCATTTGAGTATCTATACCAAATTCTACCTTTTCATTTGATGTCATGAATGTGACTTCTAATCCCTGCACCAAACCGAGATGTTTCAGTCTTAAAGGAGAAGAAATGTGTGCATGAGCTACTTTCAGTTGTACAAGTAGTAGTAAAACCATTGAAATGTGTATTCACACAGGCGTATGAGCTACTTACAATATCATTCGGAATGTTTTGAATGAACTCATGCCCACTCCACGTGGATGATTATGTCATGTTTGTTTTACAAGCAACATGAGTTGAATCAATCTATAATGTTTTGGTCTATGTATGATATGATGTAGTAAACTAGGAGATATAACAGGACATTCATACAGCAAATAGGGTGGTAGACGAAGATTCTATTTGGCCACATCAATTCACCGTAACTGGCCACAGACATAACGTGCCTGGCAGTTGAAAGGGCTTGACAATCACTTATCACCCTAGCAATGATTTTTAGTGATGTAATTCTGAGGGTTTCTCCCTGACGCACTTTAAAGTTGTTACACAGAAAGCCAAGTCTTAGCTCCACCTACAAGAATGTAACTCCAAGGGTTTGAATGAAACACCATTATTTAGTCCTGAGTGTATGCTTCACCCACAGATCAGAAAATGACAAGAAAACCATGCATTCCATTTATGGCCTTTCAACAGCAGAAACGACGAGGCGACTCTATCGCTACCATGATGGCCTTCTACAGTACGGGCATCGACGCCCTCTTTGGACGGCCCCACCCTAAAGTGGTGCTTAAGATCAAGAACAAGGATCATATCTCTACGCGTCCCAATGTGTGAAGGAGAACGAGAGATACTCCCTCATATCCATCACGCCACCGTGATGTAGAAAAGAGTGTGCATTGAGGTAGGGGCCGTGTAACACGTTGTGAGAAACCTCTTGACCGCCACCATGGTTTGTCGTCGTACATGCTCATGGTGGAAGATGATCATGAGCACTTGGTTTTTAATTGGTCGTGGGGCGTGAGGAGTCCTATGAGAACATTGAGAAAAAGGTTCATGATGAAAGCCATCTTCCTATCCTTGAACCAGCGGAAGAGTAACAACCTCCCAACATTGTGTGTGGTACATCCAAAGAGAAGGACACCGGTAATTCCATTGAGCTCGAAGCTAAGCATATCTACGATGACAATAGCAGCGAGAAACAAGTGAAAGGAGATGATCATGGCGTGAACGAGAAGCCATGTTCAACCATCTTTGGACCAATGGCAAGGCAAGATGCTCATGCGAAAGATTTAGATGATGGAAAGGGGAACCAACATTCACAAGTGCTGTGAATCTGAGTATGAAGGTGATGTACCTACGGTTTAGCGAGCAACGGATTTCCTCCCAAAGAGGATCCGAAAGGAGTTTTCTATAGGTGTATGCATTAGTGTGGAATCACCAATATTGACAGCCACAACATTGGCAACTCTTAATGCGTGCCAACCACAACCACTTGTTTTGCTGTGTAAGTGAGGTATTCAATGACATTTGTGATAGGAGAAAAAAGAATTGGTAGAATGGTGAGACTACAAGTTTCATCTCAAGGTGATTTCATGGAGCAACCCAAGTTTCACCTTGGTCTAAGTTACATCAGGTCAGCTAAAGAGAGTAACATAAATCGCCCTCAGAGGCACAAGGATTGATTGTGTCATAGAGGAGGGCATTTCTATAGAAGGGAAGAAATCTGGCTGATGTGACATTACGGTGGCACTTGTGGATGCTGTCACGACAAGAAAAAAGACCAATTAGCTCAGACACTAAACGCATCCGTAGCTGAGCGCAAGCGGTAGTGGCAGTAGCTTTCAAAACAATAGGATCAGCTTGTGAAGCAAGTTAGTGAGTTATCTTGACATCGTGAGTAGTTTCATGGCCAACATCGTGTGCTGAAGTGGTTGCGGTGGAATCCGCGACCACAACCAAGCGTGACCTTGCGGGTAACAAGAAAACATGTACTTCGTGGACAGGCGGAGAAGAAGACGAAATCATGTACGCAACAGATGAATCAAGATGTACTGAAGTCTACATCTGAGCTCAATTGGCATGTTCAAGCTACCTTCTCGATTTTACAATGTAGAACGTCCAACCTTATGAATTCTACATCGCTCATGTTGCACATAAGCGTGAACCTCAAAGCTTTGAGCTTGAATGACATGCATAAGATGTTGGATCTTCCTTTGTGATCTCCACTTATCTTCAATTTTGACTCTTTCAAATGTGCTGATCATATGTTCTTTCCTTTCGAGCATGGATTTTCCCCCTAAAGTTAGGAGGCATCTTACCTTTCAACCAACTAAAATTCATTCCTTACATTTTGTGTCGAGCAGGTTGGATGCCGGCCCTAGCTGTCAATGGCGTCATCACACCCAAGCGCGACTAGAATCTCTTCCAAGATCGCGCTAGGTCGGACATGTCAGACAATTGGGATAGTCTTGATAGCCCTGGCACTTGAGATTCCAAGTCCATACGCGAGACATGAACTAGGAACTTGAGGAATACACACAAATGAAAAACACAACAAGATCTTCAGACACGACAGGAGAACAAACCTGTGGCTCTGAACAATTTCAATAATTTTCATCCAACAAAAATTGTTTGGATGGCAGCAAAGTAATGCGAAAAGACAATGTATTCGTTTCGCAAAGTTGAAGTATGTACCCTCCTGGGACTTCGAGCACCAAGGACATCATTATGATTGTTTCGTCCACAAATATGTCACATCTCGTTTTGTGGGTAGATTCATACTGACAGCTGGTAACTTCCTATGAAGTTTAGGACAACTTTGGAACGTTCGTCAGTAGTTTTGTGCACTCGTCTTTGGAACTGTCTTCGAACACTCTCGTTCGTCTGTTTTCGTGCTTAGATCTGAGCTGACGGCAGCATTCCACACGGTTTGGGCTAAACCCACTCTCACAATGCCCGTTGGTGGTTTGTAGGGAGAGCCATATGCGTAGTCCGGGGTTTACTGTCCAATTTGGTTTTGCAATTGAAGGCCGAGCGAATCAGCCTTTCCAGAAATTCTCAGTGGCCCTTTCGGGCCGCTGAGGGGGTTTGGAAATAGTTTTCAACCAGCAATAGACGCGTCTCGGATAAACCTCATTAACTGCGTCATTGCCCCAAGCGCAAAGATACCGATGGTGCGAAAGGCAGAGGTTTTTATTGTCGTGGTTATTCTGAGCTACACCTTAGATTGGCTTTTCAGCGTCGACGCGTCCTCCATTGGTCGTCACGCTTTTGCATTGTGGAGTGCCACGTAGCCTCCTGACGGGACCTGCTCACTCGAGGTTGAGGACTATGAGCAGCACCCCCCCCCCCCCCCCCCCGACAAAAACGATGCGTTCATTGCGCCTTTTCAAGACTACTCCGCGCCAGGGCTTGGGATTGGATGGCAGCTCCCGCTGCCTCCGCTACAACCACCCTCCCCTCCCCCGCCCGTCCCCCGCATCTGAAGCTATGGGCAACTCGTCCGCATCTGCGCCTTGAGTGGCAGAACTGACAGCGATACGTCCTACTCCGCGCGACGGCTCAGTGTCCCTCACCTGCAGTAACACGAACGTTGCTGGTTTGGATTTCTGGCCATGGCCCAGGCTGTGCTCTGCCCAGACGGAGCAAAGGTGCGGCTTGCTGCATCGCTGCTGGCCCGACCTTCCAACCCCTTTCCGCCGTCATGCTGAGTCAAGCTGCGAGCCAAAGCGAAATGTAGTGAGCTTTATCGTTTTCTGGCTGCGATTTCCCGTCGTGGGTCGGTCAGACGGCCTCGCATTTGCCATGTCTGCCTCGGTCCGTCCGCCGGGCTTGTCTGTGACGCTGGCGAAACGCGGCACAGGAAGCAGAGATCCGACGCGGACGGACCGAGAGTGTCTAGGTCTGCGGTTGGTGTTTTCCCTAGGCACACATTTCCTTTTCCTTCGTGCTCAGAGGCCCCTTAACCCTCAGCTGATGTCCGCAGCCAACACTGAGGCATAAGGTGCCGACGCCAGTGTGTTCCTGTCCTGGCCCAGATCCTTGGACTGCTGGGCAATGGAGACTAGCGGGCCCTGTGCTCCCCTCGGCTCATGACTCCGTGGACGCAAGTTCACGTTTGTGGACAAAAGCCGATGCGGTCATTTTTGACAAGCCTTTGCTCGGATGTGCCTGGGACTGCAGAAGTGGCCGAAAGGTGCACTGCAGCTGCAGACTACTCGCCGCAGTCTGCTCCAGAAGCCACAGCAAGGCATGGTTGCTGCTGATGCAATGTTCCGGTCGGTCTCTGCTGATCTGGTGGGCTTTGCTGTGCATAAGCCTCGGCAAACGAGAGCAAATTGACTCTCGACGTCGAGGCGCACACGTTTTTTTGGCCTCAATTCGCATGCTAATCTTGTCCCCGGCTGCCCGCTTGTCCTCCCCAACGGAAACCTCTGCCCCCATCACGCGCGCCGCGAGAATTGCGCACGCAATTGCAAACGCGCCTCGGCTTCGAGAGCGAGAGTGCTCTCGAACGCCGAGGCTTAGCTGTGCACAAGAGCTGTTTATCGAACTGCTCGCAGCTTCTGGCGATGCATCGGCGAGTGTGTGTTGCCCACTTTGACTCGTTCAATAACCATAGGCCCATACAGTCTCTGCTCCCAATGACTGCTCTCTTGTCTGCCGGTGGGCAGCCTCGCGCTGGCCTGGCTTGCAGTGAAGTTGGCACTTGTTCAAAATTCGAATGCGCACTTCACTCTGTAGCCATGTCACTCAACTCGTGCTGTGCGATAACGAGCCAGCTGTGGACTTGCTCATAACAGCTTTTTAAGAGGTATTCGCCCAGCGTTCCTTGTGACCACAGGGTACTTTGTGCAAATCGGTAGCCGGTTGTCCGACGAGCAGTGGGAAAACTCTGCCAGCGCTGCCTGCTGATGCAAACGCCAGGCTGCGTGTTGAGCTGCTGCGTGCTGCATGTGTGAAGTGGCATCCAATTTGTGCTGCATGTGTGAAGTGGCATCCAATTTGTGCTGCATGTGTGAAGTGGCATCCAATTTGTGCTGCATGTGTGAAGTGGCATCCAATTTGTGCTGCATGTGTGAAGTGGCATCCAATTTG
>SZWC01001549.1:19881-39272 GCA_023375785.1 Penium margaritaceum
GTTTGAAGTTGTAACCTTCTTTCCCTGAATTCTTGCATCTAAGACTTTGGACACTGCTTTAAGAAAACCCCAGCAGAAAATGGTCTCTACATACCATCCATTCTAGTGGCTGCTAAGAAGAACCCAAACGAACACTTCGTCCTAGAGTTCATTGGAACTTGAGCGGCATGAAACAACACTGCAACTACATGAGGGAACACACATCTTCTCTGCTCTCATTACTTGTATGGGATTTGCACTTTCATTAAATGCCGCTGTGTTTGGTTAGGTAGCAGAAGAGGGAACGGCGTCGGTTTGTAAGGCATGTGGGGATGCAAACACAAATCACACAGCAGTGCCTCTTGCACATCAAAGAGTATTCGCTCTTGAGCATCTGACCCTTCCATGAGGCCTACGGCCTGGATTACAAAAGCATTCTCCCTAACTCATTCCTCAATCATGATTCTGTTAAGAATAAACACACTTTTTGAAGTGAATTGCCAGATTTGTTCTCGTGAGTCACGTGTGATGTAAGGCTCAGACTCTCAGGTCCAGGTTGAAAAGCTGTTTTGTGAAATGTTCAAGTCTACAGTGCATGAACTTGCATGTCCGACTGGCCAGATTCTCAATCATTTTGTTATTTCATGGGAGGTTCATTTTCACATGTTCTGCAGGCAAAAAGTACGTCAAGAGAGGTATATTTTCACAGGTTCCTTTCACAGGTTCTGAATGCCCAGTCATCTCACACACGTAACTGAACTTCACCCCTCACCATTCTTACTAATGCTTTAGGTGTATGTTCCTGTTTTTCTAATTCATCAACTGATGTTGGTTAACTTAAAATGTCTACAGTAGCGTTCATTACAGATTTTTACACTTGGACTTATAACATGGAAAAACATTGAGAAGTAGTGAAATGCATTCTGTCAATTGAAATTAATCGAAAGCAGTATGAGACATTATGCACTTGACACAGGGCATGGTAAGAGTAGAACTGCTGCATCTCTATGACGAACCACTTCATCATCATCATCATCATCATCATCATCATCATCATCATGATGATGATGATGATGATGATGATGATGATGATGATGATGAAGTGGCCTTGGCTCCGTCTTTGTCGTGGGCTCCGGCTCCATCCCAGGCTCCAGCTCCGGCTCCGTACCTTGCTCAGGCTTTGCCTCTGTCCGTGGCTCTGGTTTTGGCTCCGTCCCTGGCTCTGGCTCCGGCTCTGGCTCCGTCCCTTGCTCTGGCTCCAGATCCGTCCCTGGCTTGCTCTCCGGCACCCTCCCAGGCTTGGGCTCCTGCTCCATCCCAGGCTCGGGCTGTAGCTCCGTCCCTGGCTTCGGCTCAGGCTCCATCCCTGGCGTCGGCTCCGGCTCCATCCCTGGCTTTGGCTTCAGCTCCGTTCCTGGCTCGGGCTGCGGTTCTGTCCCCGGCTTCATCCCTGGCTCCAGCTCTGGCTCCGTCCCTGCCTCCGGCTCCGGCTCCGGCTCCAGCTCCGTCCCTGCCTCCGGCTCCGGCTCCGGCTCCGTCCCAGGCTCAGGCTTTGTCGTTGGCTCTTCCTCAGGCTCAGGCTTGGGCTGGAGCTCAGGCTCAGGCTCCGTCTTGGGCTCGGGTTCGGGCTCAGGCTCGGGGACAGGCTCAGGCTCGGGCTCAGGCTCAGGTGCAGGCCCGGGCCCCGGCCAGGGCCCTAGCTCGGGCTCGGTCTCGGGCTCGGGCTCGGGCTCGGGCTCGGGCTCGGGTTCGGGCTCAGGCTCAGGCTCAGGCTCAGGCTCCGGCTCGGCNGTGGGGTTGTCCTCTCGTGCAGTTCGACGCAGCAGCAGTGGCCGAATACTTGCCGCGGGGGTTGCCACAAGGAGGAGGAGCACGGCTGAAGAGCACAGCGCGAGAGCCAGCAGAGGAAACACGCTACTAGCGGCGGATGACCGCTGGCCTGCCATCACGGCGGCGGCCATCAGTGGGCCGGCAGGGCCCTGATGGCAGTTGGGACACGACTGGCGTTTGGATCCGACGTGTTGAATAGAGCTGTCTGTGGACGGATTTTCTTGACCAGGACCTCCAGCCGAGCAGCTGAAGGGTCAGCTCGAGCACAAATGTCCGCAGTTGAAGAGATGAGAAGGCTTCACGGGGCGGCCGGCAACGCAGGTCGCTCCACAACATGCGGTCCAACTTTGGGAAACGAGAAGGCTGAGACTTGCCAATGGCGTCTGCTGGTACTTTCATTTGTAGAGCCAAGCACTGGACGGACGCGCAGCCGTCAATTCCCCTTCCCGCGTTTCCCCTCACCATCTTCAAGTTGAAGTCGGCATGGAAGAATATGGACGTGACGCTTGCAGTCCCGAGCGCCATTATCGGTCAAGAGATGCAGACCTAACTGGCTGTTGCGCGTTCGGAATGAGGAGGCAAGGCCGGCCCAGGCCGCATTTCAAGCAGCAGTGGACGAGTCAGGTAGACCCTGCAGCCAATAATGCGCTATGCGGAGACGAGAGTGCTCACTGAAGCCTTCGGCGCGGGAGAGAGGACAGTGGAGCTTCCGGCCACGAATGCCGGCGCAGCATGTGTGGTCCGCTCTTGGCGGCGAGGGAGCCCAAGACCAGCCCTGCTTTGGACTGAATCCACGGTGCTGCGGGTGCGATGGGACTGCTGTCGACCTCTTCTGGCCGTGTTTGCCGCAGCGACCAACACGTGCGGAGGGCGGCAAGCAACTATTCCAAGGGCGTTGGGCCAGTCCTCGGCTGTGGCTGGGAAGAGGTGAAAAACAATTCGCCCACCTCATTCACCCACTTTTTCCATGGACACTTCCTGTCCACCGGCGAGATTCATTTGACAATCTGAAGACCGGTTCAATGGTCCGCTTCCAGTCGGCAACTTTTAGACTTGTCCGCATCATCCTCGAGAGGTGAGACGAAAGCGTGTGAACCAGGGTGACGGTCAAGATTGAAGACAGAGTTCAGAAGAGGACTCCGATCGCGCCACCTGTCTTCAGGGGGTCCGCACTGCCCGAAATGCGTTAGTCGATGCAACACAGCCCGATCGAAAATGTCACGGACATGCGTGGATGAACGGAAGAGGGTGAAACAAAGTTCACCCATTCCCACGGCCACGGTCCTGTTGTATGCGGAGGGCCCGTGAGCACCAGTACCGACGCTGTGCCATGAGCCGATGAGCACCGGTATCGACGTCGACCACCCTCATCAAAGGAGCGGCTGGATGAACATGAAAAACGTATCTATCCACCCTCCGCTACATGATCTCACCAATATGAAATCGTCACTTTCTTGTACGGAAATATGTAAAAAACCCCTACTCAGTTGCAGATGAAATTCATGGCAAACTCGCCAAACCATTCATATTGAATCAAAAAATGCTTCGTTTCTTTGACAATGAACGAAACCAATGACAAAGTGAGAAGTGTGGGTAAGAAGATTTCTCATGCCCATCAAGCCGCGGCCATCATTTCCAGTACAGCCCGACGACATGCGACCACTGGCTCTGAAAGCGCTCGGTCGTTTCTGGTCAAGAGCCACCACTTCGCCTTTATGTGTAGGGGTGCTGAAGTTCTAGTCGAACCGCGTCACTGCGTTCGCCGATTATAGGCGACGACGGCACGCGGCAGGAACACGAGTCGTTTTCATCTGGAGCCGGTGTTGGAATTTTTGTTTGGGTCAATTGCTTCAGCTCGCACGACTTCGCCATCTAATGCCTCTAACTAGAATGCCTTGAAAACTATTTCCGTCACCTAGAGCCTGCGCAACTATTTTGCGCTGCCTAGAACTAGTTTCGGCGCTTCGAAAGCCGACGAAGTGCGTCAGATGAAATACAGCAGACATTCAAAGGGATACGATATCTTTCGGGCCACATGAGGGCTTCTCAACGCAAGAAGATGGAGAAGGGTATATATATGAGCCATACAACTGCGTGGAAGAAAACGACGAACATGTTAGAATTTGAGTGAAGATAAGGTCGTAAATTCATGATACTTAAACGTTCCTCTATCATAATAAAGGAGCCTTGTCAACTCTCATTCGATAGAGAATGGAGAAGAGGTTATTTAAACAAAAGATCATTAAATTCGGAAAAATAAAGAATATTTAAGTCCACAAGAAATCGGTTAATTTTTTTCAAAACATGCTTTTAATTTTGTTTTGTGTATGGAAATTGAGATAAAAAAAAGAAAGCTGCAAAATCAGACTAGAGGAAAAGGGATGAGACCTTGAAATCATAAAAGAAGAAGTATAATATGTACAAAAATACTATTTTTTATTTTGTGGATAATATTAATTTTGAAATTTCTCATTTTTACCTAATAATAAAAAAATAAATAATACTCATCTGTAAAGTTTAAACACTATACAAGTCAGATCTCTTGATTGTTAACAAACCAGAAATTTTGTAATAATGTGTACAATTTAATTAATAAATTTTCACATGAATTAATTTCAAAATATGATTCTCCTTGAACGAAAATATTATTTACACAAATTAATATACGTATGTATATGTATATGTAAGATAAAATACCATAATTAATCATCAATTTTAGGAAAGTAATATATAACTTAGTTTCAGACATTTAATTACGAAAAAAGTCTTTTCTACAGGTGAAATAATGAATTATAATGTGTTCACTATATTTAGAATTAAAAAAATCGAATAATAATTCATAAATAATTTTGATGTGTCAATTAAAAAATAATAATTTATTAATAAAAACTTCTAAACGTGGATGTGAAAAGCATCTTTCACACTGATTCTATTTTAATGAGAAAGATAAACATATACCAACACTTATTAACTTAAAAAGGGGAAATTATAATTTAGTTTTGAATTAGTTTTTCTTTTATATATCAACATATAAATATTTTTTTGTAAGGTTATACTATAAAAATATATATCAGATCAATAAAATAACGGAGCAATGCATGTTTCAATGCCTTTGACTCTACACATGTTTCTAACAATTAGTTATCTCCTTATTTTTTAGCAATAGGTTAGTATGGCCTTTTAAATCTGGATACAAGTGATGGACATCAAAATACATGTGCAAAATATATCGCAAACTGTATAAATATTACATAAAATAAAACAAAATTGGAATATATTTTTATCATGATAGAATATTTCATGAAATGCGATATGAAAACCTTTTTGTAAATGCTATTTCTAATACAATTTTGTGGATTAAAACCTTTAAATTTAAATGTAAATGATATTATAATTTCACTTGTTTTTTATTTGTTTTTCATTTAAATGTATTTTATAAACCATGGTGTTTTTTTATGTACTTTTATCAGAGTTATCCGAACATATCTTCAACTTTATTACGTTTTTGTTCTATTTAATGCATCTTCTATCATGAATGTTAGATTATTGAGAAGTAATTTACAAAAAATCACGATATATCATATTATTTATAGATTTTTTAAGAACACTCTTATGAAGGAATACACTCCATAGAAATTTTAGCACTAGATTTGAAGGACCATTAATTATTCCAACTTACAAAGCCCAACAAAATACAAATAGCATTCCGTTTTTCATTTATTTACCTATTTTGAATATGAGATAATTTTAATGGATTCAGAAAAAAAAAAATTGAATATTTTTCATAGTTTTGTCTGATTATGACGTATTAATACAAAACTAAAATTTCATGGCTTTGATGTGAACTAGTTAATGCATAAGGAAATTATACCATTGCTTTCATGATTTCATCATGAAAACATCATGAAATGTTCTTCTACTAAGAAAAGAGTTATTTTTAACTGATATTGAATGTAGTGGTCTCACTCCACAATATTATATTATTATTTTCATATTATGAAAAATTAAAGATCACTTGTTTTATAGTATATCACGAATAAATTTCTCTCTTACTTGTTATGAAAAATGTTTATAAAAATGATGAGTATTCACTAAGTTGAAGGGAATTTGTTGAGAAAATATACGTGCATTTAATTTATCCTCCCATCCATCGCTTTGACATACTCTTTGAATGTTTCTTGTTCTTGCTTTCAATGTCCATGATGTTTGTTGGATGTTGTACTTTACTGATTTGTTTCCAAATGCCCCTTTTGGACCTGAATCATTGTTCGGACCTTCAAAAGTCCTTTCCGTTGCATCTAATGTACGCTGCCGGAAGTTGAGGCGCAAAAAGTGGTTCTAGGCATCGCAAAAACGTTGCGCTGGCTCTAGGCCACGGAAATAGTTTTCGAGGCATTCTAGTTAGAGGCATTAGTTGGCGAACTCGTGCGAGCTGAAGCAATTGACCCTTTTTGTTACCTTCTCTTCTAAGAGCTGCTGTCAAGACCAACAGCGACTCTGGAAGAACATGCTGGACGTCGTCACCTACCACAAAAGACAGCTGGCTGCTAGCTATCGAAAGCAAGACCCAGAAGTGGACAAAATCCCCCTGTCGCCGCTGTCGCTGTCGAGCTTGCGCATGGTGGTTTCCACGAGAAGTGGTGAAAACACACGCAAACCAGTGAAAACCAAGCAGGTTTGACAGCGGCGTTGTCGCTGTCACTGTCACTGATGGTATAAAATTTAGTTTAATTTTGACGCATGTTCCTTTGATGCAATGGACCGGATTAGCGTCTTTCCCTCTCAGATTGCTTCGATGTCTGTATTTGAACAGCAATTTAGGTTTTCAGACCATGGAGAAGCTTCTCGGTTTGCGGTAGCGGGCTTTGAGACGACTGCAACAATGAATCCATGAGGATGTGTTCTGTTCTCCGCAGTGTGCTGTGTTTCGCTCATACGCCAGCTAGCAACTTCGAGAACCATTTGTAATGCCCCCTTAGTTTAACCATTAAGGCCAGATCTTGAAAGCCCGAAAAAACCGGAACCTTGTGGTAGTCCACTATGACGACCGAAGCGCACGTTTTTTGACAGCAAGAGCGAAAACGCTCTCAGAAGAGAACGAAAATTTTATTGTTGGCTCTCAAGGCCCGCGAATCGCATCGTCTGACAAGTGTCCACATCGACGTGCTAACCCCATCTCAAACGTAGACACAACCGATTTTACGGGTTCGGGGTCCTTCTTGTTCCGAAGCACCTGGGGTCTTTTAAGCGCGAAGATAGGTTCGCAAACAAAGCAGGTCTGATCGAATTCATCTCTTAGTTCTCTTAATGTAAGAAAACAGAGAGATGATAACATCATTGTCGTGTTTCCCAACCTTTTTTTGTAGTGGGCGGCATCGAACCACTGCCCGCTGGCTAAAAAAAATGTTTTCAGGGCTTAGTTAGAAAAATAAATCTACGCGCGTAAGCATTGAGCGCGGCCGCCGGTTTCGGCCGTCCACGACAAGCTGGAGCCGGCTGTTTTTTTCGTGTGGGGTTCGAGCCCGTGACCTACGGGGTCACGGCTCGAATGATGCGTGTGCGTTGCCAGATCCGCGTCGCAAATTCGTGATGTGAATTTGCGACGCAAGGGGGATGGGGGGTCGCACTTTGGTTGTGTTGGGAGTGCACATTGGCACCTCCATTACTTGCCCTTTCACGACATTGCGGGAACCAGGTGACATGTGCGCGGATTGGGGGGGGATTCGTGACCTGCGGGGTCACGGCTCGAATGATGCGTGTGCGTTGCCAGATGCGCGTCGCAAATTCTCGATGCAAATTTGCGACGCGGATCCGGGGCGCCCTGCGCTTCTACAAGTGTGGGATATGCCAATTTTTGCATCCCCATTTTGTGCCCACCATGGACCGCACCAGCGCACGCTTGGCAGCCCGTGTTGCCCTTGTATGCCGCGCCATCCGAATTCATGCAAGGTTTTGCCAAGCTTTGTTCCAACTTGTTGGACTACGGTACCGCAGGTTGTTGAACCGGATGCTACATCGGCCGATGCACAATAGGGCATTTGCGGTGGCACCATGGCTACAAAAACTAGAATTTGGGCATCTCCAACGCATTTTCAACAACACTCGCATGTCTTCCAACACGTGGACTGACTTTGGCAACTACATCCAAGACGGCGTGTTAAGTGTTTTGGAAAAGTTGTTTGTTTGGCTCATGTTCGTGCTCTCATGCTTCATCCTTCACAACCTCATCCAAGCACGTGAAAGTGATGATATTGATGATCCCGAAGACATCACTCCATTGCCGAGTGCACCAACCTCAAGGTTCCTTGGACAAGGGCGGCGTCATGGTGATGGACGGATGAGAGCATTGAGGGGGCAGATTGCACAATGAATGTGGGATGATTATGGGCAATGAGAAATGGAGTCGGACACGACCGAGAGTGCACCAACAATGTGAATATTTACCCTAATAATCATAGATTCCAAAGTAAATGTGTATGAAATTCTAATAAAGAGTCTCATGAGCATGGAGGGCGTTCACTCCCTCTTCTTCCACCCCCTCTCCCTCTCCCACATCCTCCTCATCATCACCATCGTCCTCCCCTTCCACGACACCCTCCTTGGGTGCCTCCTTATCCTTCTTCTCCGGCGTTGCCGGCTCACTCATGGTGACATAATCACGACCTAAGATCATGGCACAAACACGGGCATGAAGTTCACCCTTGGTGAATGCAAAATCCGCACACACCATCTCATCATCCTTGAAATTTCTCATCATCTCCATCTTCTTCCCCAAATCCATTATTTTGTCAGCATCAAGAATGGCGACGGCAATGGCGTATGTAGACTTTGGACCCTCCTCCTTGATAACACACTCAAGCTTGCTTGCACTCTTCGACATGCGTTCCACACGTTTGCACCACTCCTACGCTTCCTTCCACGTGCTCCATTGTCCTCGCTCCTCTCTTCCACCACAACCACATCCGGATCCTTTGTCTTGTCGTGCTCACTAGTGAACACGTTACCACCACATGCCTTGTCCGTAGCAAACAACATTGTACCAATTGCAAACCATGGCAAAACACGAACCTCAAGCTTCCCTTGCTCCGGATTGTTCCCACGAATTTCCTCCCACTTGTGTGCGGAAAAGTCAAACTTACATGTTGTAAGATTCCATGGGCTTCCACTAAGGGAAGCAAGAGTGAACGTGTTCTTCCACACGGCGATGAGAATGCTCATGCAGCTTCGCACTTGTTGACGGGTGATGGTGTCAAGGCCAAGGACATCCTTCAAACGTGGAAGCATGGCGTCGTACAACTTGGTCCAAAAGGATGTGCATCCGCGGTACTTTGTGGATAGCTCATGTGCCACGTGCATGAGGGTGCAATCACGATCGTTGGTCCAAAAAGAGCGTCCAAGGGTGCTCACGGTCGTGCGCTCGCTAGGAGTAGATGAGGGAGCCGGCATGGACTTGGGGGCGAGGAAGTCCACTCGCGAAGAAGATGGTGTTGGTTCGGGCACCGGCCGAGCAACGATCAAATCCGGCCCGTTCAACATTGCGACATGGTTGACGGGCGGTGTAATGCCGGCGTCCGTGTAGCACTCCGGGAACAGAGCATAGTGTACACTCCGCTACGAGCCGGCCCGTTCCCAATGAGGGGGGTCACGTTACATGGAGTGGAGCCAACGGTTGAGGTGGTTGTCTCCCCACGTGCAAGAGCAAGTTCCTGGCCAAGGATTGAGCACATGAAGCCGGGTGGATGTGCGTGGGAGGGCCATCATCTTGCACAAAAACGTGGTCGTCCTTGTTGAACCAACGTGGCTGTTGTGAAAAGAAACAGAGGCCTCCATGGTACGAGGGTGTTGATAGGGCTGCATGACGGAGTGGGTGAACGGCGACAGGCGTCAACGAACGGCGGGCGTTGAGGAGTTGCAACTGACGTGCAAGTGACTTACATGTATAGTGCAATTCGTCAGCGCACCTCAGAAAAATGAGGTACGCTGCTCCTCGGCGGCACGCCGGTAGCGCGTCGATAAAGCTACACTTTGCGGTGTTGGAGCTGTGCTGCAATGCCGCGGTTCGCTTTGTTGAGTGAACAACGTTTGAAGTTTTGAATTACGAGTCTTCAAACGCTAATCGTCATTTACGTGTATGTTGCATCCATGCCACAGATTAAAAAAACGTCTAATTTCCAAAAACATGGGAACCCCACGAAATGCATTGATACAACCGGCGTGTAGCCAAGGGTTACATTGATAAACTGTCCAATTCTGTCGTGGAGAGGGTAGGCGCCAATGTCTCCATGACAATATACAAGCGTGAGACACCCTCGATGAATTGCTTCCTCGCCATGCCTAAAATCCGTCACAATTGGTCGCCCCGAACCTGCCACGTCATTGGCGCTCGATACAATATACAAAGGACAAAAGTTGCGGGACACGGCACATGACGAGCATTGCCAACTGCCAACTTTCCTGCAAGAATGTAGCTGCCAAATCAGCAAACCAATGTAATACTATACATTTTTAACAGAAAATATGAATATAAAGGTCAAGACAGCCTGGCGCAATCATTGTGCGATTTTGCCAGGCTGGGTGACCTGTTCCGTGACCAAAGCTAGGAGGTTGCGAAATTCTTGATGAAAACACGTCAAGAAACAACAAGTTCTTGCCATAATGAACAAATTGACAAATGCATAATATTACACACGTCATGGATATTTCCACCGTTAAATCTAAACACAGTATGGAAATGATTAAAACATTAAAAAAATCAATACCTTCTAAGGGAAGAAACGACGTAGCTTCGAAAGGCGCGGCGAGCCATGATGACTCGGGCAAGGAAAGACCACTCCAACGAGGAGGATGGTCATTCATTTCTACAACAGTGACTTTTCCAGGCTCGCCTAAGCCTTTCAACGCTAAGTGTCAACACGCGAGTTACATTTGGCATCAGAGCCAAGCCGACATGTGACACCATTGTTCGTCCTATCTCCTCTGTGCAAGTGGCTCGCTTGCACGGATAGAGGGGCTCCACCATCGAAGAGCAACCCACCTCACGGAGGTGCTCGCGGAACGCTACCCGTGGAGACCCCACCAACCTGCACTCGAAGTCACCCCTCCCAACTCCTCCATACCTTTTTCTTTCTCTCTCTCTCCCTAACCCATACGTCCTCCACATTCCTACAACTCCAAGGAGACCCCACGCTTTTGGACATACGTAGTGGTGGGAGCCAAGGGGAAGTTCGCACAAAAGCAAGGACAGGGTGGGAGCAGGGGCCTACTGCTATGACGCTAGCAAAGCCTGACTACCGTAGGAAGCTAGTGACCAAAGTGGCGAGCCATGCTGGCCAAGATTTGTTTTCAAGAAGAGCCAGGACAAGGGCCGGACCACTTCAAGACCGACGGGTTCCAGCACCCGAGAAAGCATGAAAGCGGCCATAGCTTGGCCCCTACATCTCAAATTGGAGCGCTGTTTTTTTTGTTCAGCTCAAAACAATTTTTTCGATTCTATTTTAGGACTTAGAGGCCGTCCTTGTTTCATTTGGCCATGAGTATTTTGTTTTTCAAGGGATCCTCACTCTCCTTTGGATTCCAAGAGTTGTGACCACATCATACTTTCAGAACTTTGGTGCTTTATCCTTCAGAAAAAATCTTCTCCCAACAGAAATCAACTCCTTTAAAAAAAAGGTGAACAAAGAATTCTTAAAAGCCACGTTGGTCCACCTCTCACGAGCTGAAGGAGGGTACGCTTTGGGAACCTCAGCCTACCACTCGAGGGTGAAGGAGGGATACCTCAAGCGACCTCAGTCCGCCTCTAACGAGGTGAAGGAGGGCACACTTTGGGAACCTTGGCCCACCTCTCAAGAGGGTGAAGGAGAGAACCTTGAAAGCTACCTTGGTCCACCTCTCACGAGGTGAAGAAGGGCATACTTTGAGAACCTAGGCCCACCTCTCAAGGAGGGTTTGAAGTGAGGCACACCTTGACTACCAGTGTGTCCACCGATTTTAGAAAAGAAGATAACATCACAAGGGAAGGAGGTTGGGAAGACAGTGACCCGTAGCAAGGCCTTTCAAAAGCAATGGCCGGCCTCGAGACCGGACTCTTTGTGGTTATGGGGCGTCCTCCAAACTTCAGCATACACCGCTCAAATAAGCAAACACCCATGGGGTCGAAGGAGCGTTGCGGGACAATGGCACCGGTGAGTCACCTCTCCAAGCCACGCTGTGAGTCGGTGGCAAAAGAGAGAATGTCCTAACCGGCGTCGCCAAGAAATTAGGCACAAAATACTCAACTTTGGTCACAATGCGGCGTCGCCGAGAAATTAGGCACAAAATTTTCAACTTTGGGCAACAGACCGTAGTTTCCCATGCAGTCAAACCACGAGGCAAGGGGCAACCCCGCAAGCTGATCGTTGAGCTAAACTTTGGTCACAATGCTCAACCGACTCCAGCCAACGAAGGCTCGAAGGCTGCTGAACAGGACGCACCCAACATCGCTAATCCCAAGGAGGTCATCGAGGGTGGCGAGCATGGGGACGAGTCCCCAGATAAGTCAGCGGACCAGGCGGTCATCGAGGCCGAGCAAGACACGGATGAAGAAGCTAAGGCCCATGATGCCGCCAGCAAAGGCAGTAAGACCAAAAAGTCCGCATCGATGGAAACGGCTGAGGAGGCAAATGAGGAGCGAGTATCTTAACGTGCTGATGGAGGCGGTTGTGCTACCCCCTGCACTGAGGGTGAAGGAGGCCACCGGGCAAACCCTCCAAGTGTTGTGGTGGCAGAACGCACACTTGGCAGTGATGTGCGCCGCCTCAACATCGAAGGCCAACTCGACAAGCTTCGTGCTCGCCTCCTAGTAGAGGACATGGACCTCGCCATGACCATCATGGGTGCTCTGGCGTACGATGGTGATATGGTATGCGCCAGCCTTTGTGAATGGGTGTTCAAAACACAACGATTCAATAAGAGGCTTTATGAAGAAAACACCAAGATGGTCCACGACTTGGCAACTGCTGAGCACAAGGCAAAGGTGGAGGAGCACGCACTTGAGATCCTTCATGCAAAGGAAGCCGTGAACGAGCAGATGGTGCTCAACGCGGCCATGGGAGTGGCACGTCATGTAGCCGAAGATGAGGTGGAGCATATTTTTGAACGTCGTGAGCACGTAAGCATTGAGAACATGTGGAGGACTCCTCAAAAGTGCTTCATACTCCGGTCAGTGGAACGGCCCCACGGGCACAAACTGACGCACCACGGATGAGGGTCGCAGTTGCACCACCTCAAGCTCAAAGGATGGGTGCGACCGGAGGTTGCGTGGTCTTGGAGCCGGCAGATCACTACGATGGGACGAGAGACGTTAACATGTTCCTTAAGATTCTCGAGCGCCACCTACGCCTTGCCCAGGTCGACAAGGAGGAGTGGGGTGTTCAAGGGATGCTCTCCCTTAAGCCTCAACCTTTTGAGAAGCTGACAGAGCTATGCAAGGAGAAGCAGTCACAATCCAACCCGATTTGGGAGGAGTACCGCACACTCATGCGCGAGCTCTACTCCAAATCTGCTGAATCTCAAAAGGCGAAGAAAGATTTGAAAGCTTACGTACAAGGAGGTATGTCCTTGGAAAAGTATGCGGATACATTCCTAAGACAGCAAAGATGGTGTGCGTGTATCACCTGAATGAATAGGCGAAGATCGACCTCTTTCTGACTAGCTTGGCCAGCCCGTAGCTTAGGGTTTTCTGCCTCCAAGATGACGGAAAGGAGTGGGAGAGTTTGCGCACTCATGTGACACGCGTTTGCAAGGTCTAGAAGATGAACTCTGGCCTTTGGGATCGCGATGTACATGAGAGCCGTACTTCACGTGAGATACTAGTTCCAATAGATGGTGCCCCAAAGCGCTCTACAGATGCCGCATAGGAGTCATGAAAGAAGTTCCGTCATCATGATGGAGAGAACACAACCCGTAGTGTTGTTATCTGTAGGATCTGTGACATGACTGGACACATCGCATGCGACTGTCGTCATTTCAAATAGCAGTCACAGCAGCAGCAGGGACAACAGCACGGCCAGCAGCACCATGGACATGGTTGGGACCATGGCGGTGGCCAGCATCGTTCAAATGACAGAGGTCAGAACCACTTCCATGGTGGTGGCCAGCAGCAAGGTGGACAGTGCCAGGGCCACGGCAATGCCCCAGCAGGCTATGGGCGCCCTCAGGGGGGGTCAACGCCAGAGCCAGGCCTTTGCAGCCATGCAACCCCCTGGTGCACATAGTGGCCAGCGTGGACACGGACGCCCTCGTTAGGAAGATCGGGATTTTAAGGGAGGAACGGCCTGACGCACTCGCCATCCCCAGCATGGCCATGAGCAGGGTTGTCAGGATCCCCAGGTTCCACGAGTGGACTACTATCTGAGGTTGCTATGAGTCGTGGAGAGGACGAGGGTAGAAAATTCATGTTTTGTGATAATGATATAAAAAACTTTGAGTTTCTTTCAACACAATATTTGTCAACAATCTACACATCATTCATGAATCCGGAGTCCCTTTTCCATGATCTCTCATGTCCACTTGCCTATACAACCAAAGAAAACTAGGAAAACCTAACATGTTCAGTCGTCGCTACAAAGGAAACTTGCCCTTCTGTCTTAGAAGCTGCACATGAGGCTCACACGAGAAATTCTGTAAAATCAATCATGGTGGCGGTACCTGTTGGTCTAGAGATGAACATGTCTGCCTTCAAAGGATGGAAGCTTTTGACCTCGTTCACAAAAGGACACTGCATGTGGGAACAAATGGATGGTATGAAGGGGTTGCAAAGAAGCACTCATTCCTATCAAATTTACCACTTGGAGGGAAAACCCCCATCCAGTCTTATCCTATGCAAGTCTGAAGCAAACATGACCATGCAGTTTGATGGCAAGCTAGGAGGTGCTCCAGCACGCATCCTTGCTGATACCAGAGCAAATGAATCCTTCGTGAATGGAGCATTTGTGCACACATGGCAGTTGAAGTACACTCCTCGTACAGACACAATGATTGTCGGTGGCAATAGGGAGGTGACAGTGATCGGTGGGTGTACAGTACGACTCACGTTGCCCGACTTCACAACCAATCTTCTTCTAGTAGTGTTGGACCTCATGGACCCCTTCGATGTTGTGGTAGGGGATCCATGGCTGGTGAGCCACAAATCACTTATGTGTTTTACCTCGAATACGTTACAAATCTATAGTGGACAATGGACTATCACATTGTCTCTGATCCCCCAGATTTAGTTCCCTGAAGCCCTACATAAAGCCAGCCTCACAGCACTCCAAGTAAAAACAAGGTTGAGGTAGGGATGTCGGTGTTTCCAGGTGACCTTAAAGAAACTCGATGATGAGGTGGAGAGTGACGTACCCTCAAGGGTTGCCAAAATCCTCTCCAAATGCTCAGACGTGTTTGAACCTCCAACAGATGGGTTGCCACCCAGGCGTGCGGTCTGTCACACCATCCCGTTAGAACAAGGGGTTGTTCCCCCCTTTCGATTGGTGTACCATTTGAGTCTGGCAGAACAGCAAGAAGTTGAAACACAAATCAAGGAATACCTAAGAAAGGGCTGGATTGAATAAAGTTCGTCCCCATTTGGGGCCCCCATCCTCTTTGTGAACAAAAAGCATGGAGGTTTGAGGATGTGCGTAGACTATCGAGCATTGAAAAAACTCATTGTAAAAAACCAGTACCCGCTTCTGCGCATTGAGGATTTATTTGACCAACTTCAACGGGCAACAAATTTCACATCCCTCGACCTCTCACAAGGATACCACCAAATCAGCATCACTGAGGAGGATGTACCAAAAATGGCATTTTGGACCCATCTAGGATACTACCAGTTTTGAGTCCTCTGTTTCGGGCTCACCCGGATCGTTTCAAGAAGTGATGAACAACATCTTTAGGGACCATCTCGACAAGTCTTTATTGGTGTATCTCGACGATATCTTGATCTTCTTGAAGAAACACGAAGAACATGAGCATCACTTACAAACAGTCCTCAAAATCCTTCGAGCTAATAATTTCTTTGCAAAGAGAAGCATGTGCAAGTTTGCGCACCTAGAGTTGGAGTATCTGGCCCATATCATCAGCGAGGAAGGCATTCGGGTTGACCCTCACAAGGTGGAGGTTGTAAAACATCGGCCTCAACCTCTTTCCTTGGCCTTGCAAACTACTTCCGCCGGTCTATGAGGGGCTACTCCACCTTGGTTAGCCCCCTTACTGCCCTAACTCAAAAGATGGCTGAGTGGGTTTGGCCAGCAAAGCGTATCAAAGCATTTGAAGCTGTGAAGTCGATGTTGATATCTGCACCGGTTCTTGCACTCTCGGATCCAAAAAAACCCTTGGGAAGTACGCTGTGATACATTGGTTACAGGTCTGGAAGCCGTTCTCATGCAAGATGGCCACCCTGTTCCCTATGAGAGCCGTTAGCTTTCGGATGCAAAGACCAGGTACACTATGGGAGATCAAGAGCTCCATGCATTCGTGCATGCTTTCAAGGCATAACGTTGCTACCTTGAGGCTGCAGAAGGGCACATTATAGTGGTCACTAACCATAACCCTCTCACTTTCTTCCAGACATAACCAAACCTCTTAAGAAGACAGACACGTTGGAGCGAGTACCTCAGTCGATTCACATTCACATGGGAGTACAAGCCAGGACGTACTAATGTGGCCTTCCCTTGAGTTGTTACCCATCGCACATTGCTCTTGTAGTGGTCAATGAGGACATCACCAACCGACACTTTGCAGCACTTGTGTCGGCAACCACGCTCAAACCAAACCCACTTCGCCCATCCCCATGGTTGTTGATCGGCATCAATCCCTTCAAAAATCGAAGGACCATGGACCCTTGGTTTGTTGAGCCCAAGAACATCGAATGTCATAGCCTTGTCAAGGCTATGGAACTCTACTCGCATGGTGAACGTGTGGCTTTCCTAAATGTGAACAACCTCTGTGAACACATCATGTTTGAGTTTCATAACCCTCCATCATCTGGACATGTCAGACCAAAGAAAAATGGGTATGCCCTTGTTAAGCATTATTGGTGGCCGGGTTGGAGCACGGACATCCAAAAGCACTACACAATGTGTGACCTTTGTTTACGCAACAAGAGCTCCAATAAGGCACCAGGAGGACTGCTCCAACCTCTCCAACTCATGAACAACCCATAGGAGTCGTTGTCTATGGATTTCATCATGGGACTCCTAGAGACCAAAGAGGGCCACGATGCTATCCTGATTGTGGTAGACCACGCCACGGGGATGCCTCACTTTATGCCCACTACAACCCGGGTGACGGCCGAAGCGACGGCACACATTTTCTATGACGGCGTAATCAAGCACCATGGTTTATCCCTCCAGATCATCTCTGATCAAGATCCGTGTTTTGCCAGCCGGTTTTGGCTCGCAATACAAGAATCGTTCGGAACACGGCAAAGCATGTCCTCAGCATTCTACCCAAAGACAGATGGGCAGACTGAGCGCATGAACAGAACAGTTGAACAAATGCTCCGTATGTATGTGGACCCAATGATGGAAGATTGGGATGACTACTTGGCCCCTGCCGAGCTTGCTGTAAACAATGCAATCAATGAGTCTACCGGCTATACTCCCTTCTTCCTCAACCACGGTCAGCATCCGATGGTACTCGCTTCCATGGTGAAGTGCGGGGGTGAAAAGGATCAGGTACCCTCCACCCAAGCCTTTGTGGAATGCATGGATGCCCTATGGCGGGACGCAAAGGCTCACCTACATGCTGCTTGACAGCGCCAGAAGGCCTATGCCGACCAAAAACGTCGTGACGGGAGCATAGAAGAAAACATTAAAAGGGTCACCAAAGGGTCACGGGTCACGTTATCATTTACCCCTAAATATCGTGTGCTATTGAATAGGCACACGATAAAGGGACACGGAATATGCGGCTGAAAACGCCGAGTGCATGGAAGATGCTACCGAAGTGGCTTGGGCCCTTCACAGTGATTCAGGAGATCAGAGAAGTGGCTTATCGATTGACCCTTCCACCAGCCATGCGCATCCATGATACCTTCCATGTGAGCCTCCTTGCACCCTATTCACACTGCAAAGGGGTCCGTTCAACCACCATCTCTTGCTATCCTTGCCTCGGAAGGCCAGTGTGAGGTGTACCGCATCCTCTAACACCGTGAACACAATTTTCATGCACGAGTGGTTAAGGAGTACTTCATCCACTGGGTCGGTTGTGGACCTGACCACAATACTTGGGAGCCATAATTGGAAGTGCCACATTCAGCAATCGCCTAGTATTGGGAGGATCTGGCTGCCCGTTGAAACAGACGTGGCCTTGGGGGTACCATCACGGCACGAACCCCCTTGACAGGATAACGACACATAGGCTCATTATTGGCACACTCCAGGTAGTTTTTTACGGGGACGCCTGGGCACCTATCGCGGGGAAGCTTCTAGTAAAGGAGGAGGAAGTGTGACCAACATGTTTTCTCTTGGAAGGCTGAACTACTTGTTCATGTTATTGTGCGAAATCCTAATGTTATTATCTCCATTCACTAGCACTCTCATCACGATGATGAAGGGTCGTCTCTAACTCCATCACAAAAGTGCACAATGAACCAAGGCTATTTTGTAGCTAAAGGGGGAGGAATGTAACACCATGCATTTTTAACAAAAGATATGAAAACAAAAGGTAAAGACAGCCTGACGAAATCATTGCACGATTTCGCTTGGCTGGGTGACCTGTTCCGCGACCAGAGCTAGGAGGTCATGCGATTCTTGACAAAAAGGCGTCAAGAAACAGCAACTTCTTCCCATAAAAAACAAAAAAAACAAATGCATAGTATTAAACGCGTCATGGATATTTCCACCGTTCTTTCTAAACACAGTATGGAAATGATTAAAAGAGCAAAATAATTCATTAACTTTCATCAAAGCAACACATAGCTTTGAAAGGCGCGACAAGCCATGAAGACTCCGGCAAGGAAAGACCACTCTGACGAAGAGGATGGTCATTCAGTTCTACAACAATCCAAGCTCGCCTAAGCCTTTTGAGGCTAAGTGTCACCGCACCAGTTACAACCACAGCAAGACAAAGAAGATGGTTGATACTCAAGAAAGGGAGGAAAAATAATTCAAATATAAAAGAGATAAGGTTAAACATTCATAGTAACATAGAGAGGAAAAATTTGTAGTGGGTATGGATATTCATACCAATATTGTAACAATATGAAAACACGAAGGTCTAGAACACTATGTGGGATAATGATGTAAAAAACAATGTGATGTAAAATAATGCACAGAGAAATTTATATGTAAGCATTTGGTAAATATATATACAAAGCTATTGATTTTAATTTCCATCAAATGGAGACTTTTTTTAATAAAGAAACAAACTTTTTGGATATTGATATAGATATATATAGATAGATGTAGAAATACTAACATATATATAGATACAAATATAGATAAAAATATAGATATAGATATAGATATAGATATAGATATAGATATAGATATAGATATAGATATAGATATAGATATAGATATAGATATAGATATAGATATAGATATAGATATAGATATAGATAT
>SZWC01001549.1:51695-62043 GCA_023375785.1 Penium margaritaceum
TAAACTTCCTTTTCCTTCCTCGTCCTGCCACGTGGCACGGCTTGGATAGGCCCGTTGGGTAGCTCTCCTCCAGGGCTATCCAACGGGCCCGTTCGCGCCTCAAACCGTTGACCGTGGAGGCAGAACGGGCCCTCCATGGCCCCGCGCATTTGCTGACGTCAGCACTCCGCCGGGGTTTTTGGCTCCTTTCTCCTTCTCTCTGCCACGTGGCGCCGCCGGAGTGGTTTCGACGTGTAGCCCTTGCCAAGGGCTACCCGGCGCTACCTTCCACGTGTCAGACGGTAGTCTGTGCTGTGAGAACGGAGTGGGTAACGTCGACAAGGTTCACACGTGGCGTTTGCAGCCGCTGAGGCACGCCACATGGCGAAACCTGGTTCGCCGGGACCGCAGAGGTGTGCTGATGTGGCAGACACCCTCTGACGTGGACCCGTGGGACAGGCTGTCCGGGACCACCCCCTTTGGAAGCTCCTTGAGAGCCCCCTGCGACGCCGCCTCCTGCGGCTCCGTTGATATATAGATATAGATATAGATATAGATATAGATATAGATATAGATATAGATATAGATATAGATATAGATATAGGTATAGGTATAGGTATAGGTATAGGTATAGGTATAGGTATAGGTATAGGTAGAGGTATAGGTATAGGTATAGGTATAGGTATAGGTAGAGGTATAGGTATAGGTATAGGTATAGGTATAGGTAGAGGTATAGGTATAGGTATAGGTATAGGTATAGGTAGAGGTATAGGTATAGGTATAGGTATAGGTATAGGTAGAGGTATAGGTATAGGTATAGGTATAGGTATAGGTAGAGGTATAGGTATAGGTATAGGTATAGGTATAGGTATGGATATGGATATGGATATAGATATGGATATGGATATGGATATAGATATAGATATAGATATAGATATAGATATAGATATAGATATAGATATAGATATAGATATAGATATAGATATAGATATAGATATAGATATAGATATAGATATAGACATAGATATAGATATAGATTCCGCTCAGTTCCTTTCCATGCAAGCTTCGCCATCATATGTAGTTTCTCTCCTGATTGATCAGGAGAGCGGTACCGACGCATGAATGATGGAAACACATGTCCTTTAAACGCATGATCGAGCCTGGGTGAGGCCAACGCCGATTCATTAGGGCCACATCTGAAACATTGCAACAGAATAAGAGGCTCTTTTAAAGAGCCTTGGAGCAGCGAGGGTAGCGACCACACTTGTGGAAGCAGTGCCGGCGGCAGGCCATGATGGTGGACGCAGGGTAGACGGTGATGGAGGGCATCATGTGGGTTTGGGAGTCGGTGCAGTTTCAGCGGACCATGGTGCAGGAGCAGTGAGCGAACATTGCGCAACACCTCTAGGCGGTGCGGAAGGTCCTCGGGGACTTAGTGGTGAACGGCGTCATCTTGCAGGATGTAATGCTGGCACGGGCAACGGAGGTGAGGGAGGCGGAGGCACGGGATTCAATGCTGCAGGGAGTCGGCAAGCAGCACCAGTGGGCGGTGGACGAGTTGAGGGACAAGCGGGGGGAGATGGCGGCTTTGCAGCCAGCCATGGAGGGATGGGAGGCGGAGTGGGCGGCCTTGGCAGACACCATGGCGATGCTCCGGGCGTGGCAGGGGCAGCTGGAGGATTGGGAGTCAGACCTGGCGGAATGGGAGCGCAGGCTGGAGGCAGAGAGTGTGCAGGCAATGGAGGTGGTGCGGCGGGGGTCCGCCGTGTCTTTGGTGAGGGGTGTGCCTTCAACATGGGCGGTGGGCGCTCATGGCTGAGTGCAGGCCAGAGCTTGGCGCAAGCGGCTCTGGCTCTGGCGCATTGCGTGGAAAGTGTCCACGGTACAGACCAGGCCAAGTGGCTTGAGATGGCCAGAAACATCGTCACCAATGTCCTGGACATCTCCCCAGCGAAGAAGGCTGCTGTGCTGCAGCAGCTGAGTCGGACGCCTCGCATGGCCAAGATGTTCTGCAAGGCGGACAAGGCAATGCATGAGCACTGTGCGGACTAAGCGTAAGTACGTGGTTGTGAACGTTTAACGCTTCTGTCGTTTTCTTCAAGAAATGGCCATTGAACTGCAATTGCAATGGCCTAACACATGCGTTTCTTGTTATGTGTGCAGGAACATGGCCGGTACAATATGAGCGCAGTGGTTCACCTACAGCAAGAGATTTACTTCGATCTGTAGGGTTTGCTCTGTTCTGCTTGTTAGTGCGAGTGCGGATCTAGCATCTTGTAGGTTGTGTAGGAGAGCTGTAGAAACTGAAATTTACATAAATTCGTAGCTACAACACTGGTAGAGGTAGAGGTTCAATGTTTGCATTACATGCATGCTTGCCAAAGTGTGTAATTTATGAGTGTTACTATGCTGAGGTTAACAAGTGCAAGAATTGGTGTTTAACTAATGCATTGCAATTATTTATGTTGATATAACTTGCTCAGTATTTGAAGCATTTCCCATATGGTTAAACTGAAGCATCTCCCATATGGGTAATGTTTGGATAGTGATGATTCATGTGAAAAGTGCAAAACAGATGTATTCTATGTAGGGATAGCTGCACATGTTCATCAGTCATAGAGTAGTAAAAGTTGCAGTTGACAGAAAACAACATGCAAAATAATGAGATTGGAAATGGCATGGTGCAAAGATTACCAAACAGGAACAATATAGTGTGTCTAATACAGTAACCTTTCTAGAATACCGTACAAACATTGAATTTTGCTCAAAACAACAATTTCAATTTGCCCAGGTGTGTCCTAAAACTCTTTCCACCGGATGGGAGGAGTCTCTTGAAATTTCTCCAAATTTCATCACTCAACGCAACACCGTTGTCTGCATCCCCCCCGTACTCGTCATGTAAATCAGGGTCGTCACCACCATCTCCACCACAAATGACGTTATCATGTGGTCCCGCAATTTGCAACATTACGAGCTCATTGTTCTTCCAGAAATTCCACCATGAAAATACTGTGCGACACATGTGCATTAGGTTGTCAGTGGTGTATGTGAAGCTCTGCACAGCAAAGCGGTGGATGAAGTGGTTGACTTACTTGTTGGCCAATGTGTTCACACCTGCACAACAACATGAATGTGTTTTGTTAATGTTCCCTTTTCAGTGGTCACATCCACATCGGTGAACATGAGAAATGAGCTTACCTCAAAGGCGGGAGTACATGTCTGGACTGAAGCCTGTAGAGCATGTGTGCTTGGCAGCATCCTTGTATCCAAAGTGGAATTGATCATAGAGGAAACGGGTTCTTGTGAGAAGCCATAGCTCCCGTCCGTGGGGTGTATGCATAGAGTTTACAAGCATTGTCAAAGAAGACAAAAGACGGCAACTTATCGGGGGAGAACCTTGTCAGGAAGGTGGTGAACATGTCGTTTGGTGACTCCCCATTGAACATGATGTGGAAGATTTAAATTACAAGATTCTGACAGACGACTGTGAATATCCCAGAAGTTACCTCTCTTTTCTCCCCCCAGATCTCTCACTGGCACACTTTGCATCCACTGATGCATGGATGCTTCTCCCATCAGGCGTCTCAATTCCCTTGTAATGGGGTCGCAAGTGTTGGAAAGTCCAATATGGATAGCAGGTGGTAGGAAAATCCTCTTGAGCAATGAAGGGTGAAATTGGTGCAGCAACCTGCACAATACAAATATCAACGAGGTGACTAACGCTGGAGTGGGGTAAACATGCATGATGACAAAAAACATTCATAGACATTGTGACTTACATCGACATGGCCCTCCCAGGTGTACACTATTCTTGCCAAAATGCTTAGGAGCTTGGGGTGCACCACATTATTTTCTTCTCACCACAGTTTTAGCTTCATGATCCTCCTGTTTGCGATGACAATGGGCCTTGTGTAGAACTCAATGGAAGATGCAATAATGGGCACTGCATCTGCCAGCTGCTGCCAGCGTTCCACGTCCATGACGTGTATGTACTCCAACAAGAAAATGAGGTGCACGTTGGTGTCAGCTGCTATGAGGGAGATTTTGGTACCACATGCCCCCAAAGCGTTGGTCAGGTGTTTGAAGTCCTCATCAATCACTAGGCATTGCATTACAAAGAATAAGTATGGTTAATGGATGGCTCTTTACACACTGGTTTTTTTAGTGCATCCCTTTGGTGTGTGACTTTTTCCTATATGAAGCATTTGACCCCTCTTTGTGCATAATTCTGTTCTATATGGAACGGAGGACCTCCACCCCTATGGGAGGGGGTCCAGTGAGTGGGGAAACTATATGAGGGTAGTGCAATTGTTCCCTATTAAAAAATAAACTGATCAGGCACTCAGTGCATGATATTGTCTTATATGGGACCTCTGACCTCCAGTCATACAGGGGGGGCCAGTGCGTGGGGTTAGTGCATGAGGTTAGTGCGCTTGGTTCCCATATAAATATACACTGATCTCGCACCCAGTGCATGAATTTTTCTTCTATGGATCATTGATCCCCACTCCTATGGGGGGTCCAGTATGTGGGGTTAATGTATGAGGACAGCGGGCTCGTTCCCCATACAAAAAAAACACTGATCACACACTCAGTGCGTGATTTTATGTTGTGCAGAACCTTAGACTCCCACCCCCATGGGGGGGGGGAGTCCAGTGCGT
Organism: Penium margaritaceum; assembly: GCA_023375785.1. Classification (NCBI taxonomy): domain Eukaryota; kingdom Viridiplantae; phylum Streptophyta; class Zygnematophyceae; order Desmidiales; family Peniaceae; genus Penium; species Penium margaritaceum. The sequence goes on from SZWC01001549.1 coordinate 56,336, forward strand.
TGGGGTAGTGCATGAGGGTAGTGCGCTCATTTCAAATATGAAAATACACTAATCAAGTACTCGGTGGATGATTTTGTCTAATATGGAACATTGGATCCCCAACCCTATGGGGAGGTCCAGTGCGTGGGGGTAGTGTATGAGGGTAGTGTACTCATTCTCCACATGGAAATACACTGATCAGGCACTCAGTGCGTGATTTTATCGTATATGAAACATTGCTCTCCTACTCATATGGGAGGGGGTCTAGTGCGTGGAGGTAGTGTTTGAGGGCAGTGCGCTCGTTCCCCATACAAAAATATACTGATCACGCACTCAGTGCATGATATTATTTTGTATGGGAGCTGTAATCCCCACTCCTCTGGGGGGTCCAGTGTGTGGGGTTAGTGCATGAGGGCAGTGCGCTTGGTTCCCATATACAAATACACTGATCATGCACTCAGTGCGTGATTTTGTGTTATAAGAAATGTTGGATTCCCACCCCTTTGCGGGGTCGAGTGCATGGGTGCTATGTAAGCGGACAGTGCACTTGTTCTCCTTACAGAAGTACACTGATCTCGCACCCCATGCGTGACTTTTTCTTATATGCATCATTGATCCCCAATCCTATGGAGGATCCAGTATGTGGGGCTAGTGTATGAGGACAGTGTGCTCGTTATCCATAAAAAAATACACTGATCATGCACTCAGTGCTTGATTTCATCTTGTGTACAACCTTAGACCCCCACCCCTATGGAGGGGGTCCAGTGCATGGGGTTAGTGTATGAGCACAATGCGCTCATTTCCTACAGAAAAATACACTGATCACGCACTCGGTGTGTGATTCTGTCTCATATGGAATATTGGAACCCCACTCTTAGAGGGGATTCCAGTACGTGGGGCCAGTGGAAGAGGACAGTGTACTCTTTCTCCATATAGAAAGGCACTGGTCACACACTCAGTCCACCCCTATGGGGAGGTCCAGTGCATGGGGGTAGTGTATGAATGCAGTGTAATCATTCTCCACATGGAAATATACTGATCAGGAACTCAGTGTGCGATTTAATCTCATGTGGAACATTGGTCTCCCACTCCTATGGAGAGGTCCAGTGCGTGGGGCTAGTGTATGGGGGCAGTGCGCTTGTTCTCCATACAAAAAAACACTGAACACGCATGTAGTGCATGATTTTCTCTTATATGGGTACTTTGACCCCCACTCCTATGGGGGGGTTCAGTGTGTGGGGCTAGTGCATGAGGACAGTGCGCTTGTTTCCCATATAAACATACACTGGTCACGCACTCAGTCCGTGATTTCATGCTATGTAGAATTCTGGACCTACACTCCTAGGGGGAGGGGGGCACTGGAAGGGGGTTAGAGTGTAACGGCAATGGCCACGTCTTCTCCATGTAAATATACTCACATTACGTACTCAGTGTGTACAAACACTAAAACGGTACAATTTAATTTCACCGCACTAAAGGAGCACACTAGAAATCCAGTGTGTGAATTGAATACCCTTGGGCATATTTGAGGGTCACGGTGCTGAATGCTGCGGCTGCGGCGCTGGTTTCTGTTGCTGTGGCGCTGGTTGATGCTGCAGCAGCACTGGTTGCTGCTGCAGCTGTGCTGGTTGATGCTGCTGTGGTGAAGGATGATCTGGCTGCTGACTTCTTTGCTGCTCCTGCTACGCTTGTTGCTGCTGACGCAGTGCTTCTTGCTGCTGTAGAGCGTGCACCTCATGCTGCTGCTTCTGCATCTCTTGCTGTGCAAACTGCTGTTGCAGCAGCAACTGTTCTTGCTCTTCATACTGCTGCTGCTGCTGCTGCTGCTGCTGCTGCTGCTGTGCTAACCCTTGCCGCAGCTGCTGCTCCTGTACCTCGGGCAGTTGCTGCTGCCATTGGCCGCCTGGTTGTTCTTGCTGCACTTGCTACTGGGACAATAGGTTATACACTAGCATGAGGCCAGCCGGCTGCTGCTCGTACTGCTGCTGTTGCTGCTGCACGAACTGCTCTTGCTCCTGTGTGGCATGATGTTGTTGTTCCGCAAACTGCTGTTGCGCAAACTGCTGTTGCGCAAAGTGCTGCTGCTGTTCCTGTACCAAATTTTTCTGCAACTGTTCCTCATGCGGTGGCTACTGCGCAGGCGGGAACACACTAGGCAATGCATGCTTAGTGCTACTCAGCTCCATGGCAGGGCTATCTGTGTACAATAGGTCCTGCATGTGCACACCAGTGGCCTGCAGACGATGAAAGAAGAGAGTGCTTCAATTTGGCCTAGAGAAGGATGACTTGTACGCAGAATACCGTGGCCACACTGACTCACCTTAACAGGCCGGAAGTTGGAGCGAGAGCCAAACCAAACACCATTGTGTTCCAATTCTCTAAAACAACAGAAGTGAGAATGTATGGGAAGGATTGGAAAGAAGTACAATGTTGACATGGGGGCGTGCTCTTACCTCGTGGTCAGAAATTATCCTTCCCATAACCAACAAGATCAGCCTACGGAGATGGTTTTCATTATTCTTGCAGTTTTTTACATCACTTGAGCAAAACACTGGGTGTGTTATTCACGTAAAGTGGGGCCATATCATATTAGTCACATCATCTATAGAACTTTCTTGGTGACTCACTTTGCACTGTCTCATTGGTCGACATCCCTTGTTGGAGCGCTGTCACTGGTCACTCCTAGTGGTGGTAGCCATTCAAATGTGGAATGAGAGACTCTTTACATCAACGTACACATTCATAGCATCACCTCGTAGAAACAATTTAACTGTGGAATGAGTTTGGTTCATTATGCCATACACACGCATGCACAAACCATCCTCAGGCTGTCGAAACTTTACGATTTCTTGAAAATGCATTCAACATATGTTCGTTCTATACGGACATCATTCATTCAAAAACTTGGTGGGTCTGAGACTTCCGAATGGCTGGTAGCGGTTGCGGACATTTACATTATCGTTTCTTTGCAAGAAATCATTGCTCATGCGCGCTACTGTATTCTTTGTGGCGGGAAAACTTGCATGTGGACAGGATTTGCAAAAGCATGCATGTGAAACATGTTTGTACAGGAATCAGATCCGATGTAATGGTTTTCTATAGATTGTTGGTTAAAATCTCAGTTCACTTTAACTAAAAAAAATCCAGGTGTGAACATGAATTACTTGGCATCACATGCATCCAGGATGCGTATACATGTTTATGGAATTTGGGAAATGATCCAAACCATGGACGTTAATCATCCTTGTAATGAGCATAAATAGACGCCCGAAAATGTAGAAAAACCACTTGTCTTCGGCGGTCATTACCGGATACATCTTCACTTGCCTGTTGTCATCGACGAATCAAATTGTCGTCCATGGATTTGCGATCAGTCTTCACCCAAACTATCGGTTCACCTTGGTTAGGGAGGAATTGGTATTTCAACATGGCTTATTCGGCAGTTGATGCGTACCATAATGCGATCACAATTGTTGATGGAAGTTGGAGATTAAGTTGGTGAACTTTGAATGACCAATCACCCTTGAAATGTGCACTCTTAGCTCAGTGTACATAGGGTAACATACACAAAGGAAGCTTCCAAGAAGGACATAATTCTCAAGTGATGTGAAGAATACACATAAGTCTCTGTGGACAAGTCAAACGATGCATTTTCTAAGAAACTTCTCCCCTTTAACAAGATAAAATCATTAACCTTCAGGAAAAGTTTGTTTTTTACAATATTAACGAGTCTACATAAAACGTTTGATGTTAAAGATGAATGTGACGTATTCTATGTGATAACTTACTTCGGGTTATGTTTGGATATACGTGTCTTGACATATATCGGTATCCAAACCGTAAATGTCTCTATGATGCTTTTGCTTTGACATACGGATACATGCGTCATTCAAGAGTTGACTTGACTGTCGCTTGTGTGGCAGTCAAGCTGCCACGCGTGCGACAGTCAAGCCTCACTCGAGTGGGAGCTTGGCAGACTGTCGCATGTGCGACAGTCACGATGACGCTTGAGTTAAACTCGAGTGCGGGGTTATGACTGTCGTCCGAATGGAAGTTGGGTCTGTTCTCAAACAACATACTTTGCATCCGCAAATCGATGGGCATGTTTGAGAGGTTTGAGACCGGACAATCACAAACCATAAAAATGTCTCATCCTCATCTAATTTTTATTCCTACCATCAGGAACTAGAAATGTGTTTATCGTGAATCGTCCATTCACCATTATGAAGGGTTGGGATTCATCGATGTTATTGATCATTGGGTTTGGTTGTTATAACAAATTATTCACTAGTGTGTGTTTTACGATGTCGATCAAATACACTCCTTCGTACATTCGCCACGTATGCTTTCGAGGTTTGGAGGGGGGAGGGATGTTGATTCCGATGGAAGACGAGAGAGCCCCTCTCCCCCCCCCCCCAAAAGTATAAAAGTGTATAAGGACAGTGTACGGGACAGTGTATGAGAGGGGTCTGTCCAGAAATACACTAGTGTGGTAAGTCGCGAGACACTTCGTGGAAATGATGTAAGTGTATAAACTGCACGTACACTAGTGTAGGTTTTATCAAAGTTGATCACATACACTCCCACGTACACTGTCCTCATAAAATGCTCGCAGGGGGGGGGAGACGACGTGGAAGTGATGTCAACATACAAAATGCGTGTTCACTTGTGTACATTTTGTAACATTGCTCACATACACCCCTCGTACACTCGCCACCCAAACCTTTGAAGTTTGGGAGGAGGGCGGGACCGGATATCATTTCCGACGGAAGTCAAGAGAGCCCCCCGCCCCCTCCAAAAACTTCAAAGGTGTATGGGACAGTGTATGGGATAGTGTATGTTGGGGGGCCAAGAAAATAGACACTAGTGTTTATTGTCGATAGTAGTTTTGTGGAAGCAATGTCTTATACACTAGTGCATATCTTGTGATATCGTTCACCTACACCCCCTCGTACACTCACCATATACAAATATGGGGTTCGGGGAGGGGGGGTGGCGAGGGGAGGGATTGGATGTCAAATGTGATGGATGTCAACAGAGACTTTGCAGAAGTGACATCGATCCATGAATTTCCTGTACACTAGTGTACAGAATACAATGACTTCCATACACACGCCCTCGTACACTTGCCATATAAAATCGGGGGGTTGGGGGGGGGATGGTTCCCACACCGCAATGATCACCCGGTTGCTGACATCGATCATGTGAGCGGGTTACGCGGGGGTGGGGAGACAGGTGGACTTTCATGTTGGTCCCGGGGGGGGGGGGGGGGTCGATCGATATACAGAATCGAAGCTAGTGGAAAGTTTAAACTAACCAAAAAAACAATGTTATCAAACAAATCATTCCCTTAGAAAACATACCAAGAATTTAAGGCACAATACATGCCACAATCATGATTCTTAAGAGACCTATAACGTATATTTTACTCTAAAAGTCCGTTTGAGCTCAAGTTCTTCTCTTTAAGATATCCATTGACTTTACAAAATTACATACATCCACGTAAGAGTGTAAACAAAAATTCTCCTTTACACACTAGCTCCTAAGAAACTTCCTATACATACACATTCGTACACATTTGTAAAAAGGCCACAATTACACAACCCCCCACCAGCCCCCTCCCCATCCGCAAACACCACTTCACCACCAATACACGATACACTATACAATTGTGTACACCTGACTGCCATACCCCCATACACTCCCTCATACACTCACCACTTACATGA
>SZWC01001549.1:111102-131299 GCA_023375785.1 Penium margaritaceum
ATTTGCGAGAACGGAATTGTTGCGCCGGGGCCGTACGCGTTCACTCGGTGCGTGGCTGCGCTCACAGCTGCCGGCGCGCTCTCGGGGCCTCCGGTGTGGGTTTCATCGATGTTATTACACCTGGCAGCAGTGTACGGCTACGTGTACGCGCCCCATTTTACGCCACGCATTTCTGACGGGCCATTTGCGAGATCCGAAGTGTTGCGCCGGGGCCGTACGCGTTCACTCGGTACGTGGCTGCGCTCACAGCTGCCGGCGCGCTCTCGGGGCCTCCAGTGTGGGTTTCATCAAGATAATCACACCTGGCAGCAGTGTACGGCTACATGTACACGCCGCATTTTACGCCACTCATTTCTGACGGGCCATTTGTGAGAACGAAAATGTTGCGCCAGGGCCGTACGCGTTCACTCGGTGCGTGGCTGCGCTCACAGGTGCCGGCGCGCTCTCGCGACCTCCGGTGTGGGTTTCATCGAGATTATCACACCTGGCAGCAGTGTACGGCTACGTCTACGCGCCGCATTTTACGCCACGCATTTCTGACGGGTCATTTGCGAGAACGGAATTGTTGCGCCGGGGCCGTACGCGTTCATTGCATGCGTGGCTGCGCTCACAGCTGCCGGCGCGCTCTCGCGGCCTCTGGTGTGGGTTTCATCGAGATTATTGCACCTAGAAGCAGTGTACGGCTACGTGTACGCGCCCCATTTTACGCCACGCATTTCTGACGGGCCATTTGCGAGAACGGAATTGTTGCGCCGGGGCCGTACGCGTTCACTCGGTGCGTTGTTGCGCTCACAGCTGCCGGCGCGCTCTCGGGGCCTCCGGTGTGGGTTTCATCAAGATTATCGCACCTGGCAGCAGTGTACGGCTACGTTTACGCGCGGCATTTTACGCCACGCATTTCTGACGGGCCATTTGCAAGAACGGAATTGTTGCGCTGGGGCCGTACGCGTTCACTCGATGTGTGGCTGCGCTCACAGCTGCCGGCGCGCTCTCGGGGCCTCCGGTGTGAGTTTCATCGAGATTATCGCACCTGGCAGCAGTGTACGGCTACATGTACACGCCAAATTTTACGCCACGCATTTTTGACGGGCCATTTGCGAAAACGGAATTATTAAGCCGGGACCGTACGCGTTCACTCGGTGCGTGGCTGAGCTCACAGCTGCCGGCGCGCTCTCGGGGCCTCCGGTGTGGATTTCATCGAGATTATCACACCTGGCAGCAGTGTACGGCTACGTGTACGTGCCGCATCTAACGCCATGCATTTCTGATGGGCCATGTGCGAGAACGAAATTGTTGCGCCGGGGCCGTACGCGTTCACTCGGTGCGTGGCTGCGCTCATTGCTGCCGGCGCGCTCTCGGGGCCTCCGGTGTGGGTTTCATAGAGATTATCACACCTGGCAGATGTGTACGGCTACGTCTACGCACCGCATTTTATGCCACGCATTTCTGACGGGCCATTTGCGAAAACGGAATTGTTGCACCGGGACCGTACGTGTTCACTCGATGCGTGGCTGCGCTCACAGTTGCCGGCGCGCTCTCGGGGCCTCCAGTGTGGGTTTCATCGAGATTATTGCACCTGGCAGTAGTGTACTGCTACGTCTACGCGCCGCATTTTACGCCACGCATTTCGGACGGGCCATTTGCGAGAACGGAATTGTTTTGCCGGGGCCTTACGCGTTCACTCAATGCGTGGCTGCGCTCACAGCTGCCGGCGCGCTCTCGGGGCCTCCGGTGTGGGTTTCATCAAGATTATCGCACCTGGCAGCAATGTACGGCTACGTGTACGTGCCGCATTTTACGCCACGCAGTTCTGACGGGCCATTTACGAGAACGGAATTGTTGCGCCGGGGCCGTACGCGTTCACTCGGTGCGTGGCTGCGCTCACAGCTACCGGCACGCTCTCGGGGCCTCCGGTGTGGGTTTCATCAAGATTATCGCACCGGGCAGCAGTGTACGGCTACGTCTATGCGCCGTATTTTACGCCACGCATTTCTGACGGGCCATTTGCGAGAACGAAATTGTTGCACCGGGGTTGTACGCGTTCACTCGGTGCGTGGCTGCGCTCACAGCTGCCGGCGCGCTCTCGGGGCTCCGGTGTGGGTTTCATCAAGATTATCACACCTGGCTCCGGTGTACGGCTACGTGTACGCGTCCAATTTTAGGCCACGCATTTCTGACGTGCCATTTGCGAGAACGGAATTGTTGCGCCGGGGCCATACGCGTTCACTCGGTGCGTGGCTGCGGTCACAGCTGCCGGTGCGCTCTCGGGGCCTCCGGTGTGGGTTTCATCGAGATTATCGCACCTGGTAGCAGTATACGGCTACGTGTACGCGCCGCATTTTACGCCACGCATTTCTGACGGGCCATTTGCGAGAATGGAAATGTTGCGCCCGGACCGTACACGTGCACTCGTTGCGTGGCTGCGCTCACAGCTGCCGGCGCGCTTTTGGGGGCCTCCGGTGTGGGTTTCATCGGGATTATCACACCTGGCAGGAGTGTACGGCTACATCTACGCATTGAATTTTACGCCACGCATTTCTGACGGGCCATTTGCGAGAACGGAATTATTGCGCCGGGGCCGAACGCGTTCACTCAATGCGTGGCTGCGCTCACAGCTGCCGGCGCGCTCTCGGGGCCTCCGGTGTGGGTTTCATCGAGATTATTGCACCTGGCAGCAGTGTACGGCTACGTGCACGCGCCGCATTTCACGCCACACATTTATGACGGGCCATTTGCGAGAACGGTTTGTTGCGCCGAGGCCGTACGCGTTCACTCGGTGCGTTACTGCGCTCACAGCTGCCGGTGCGCTCTTGGGGCCTCCGGTGTGGGTTTCATCGAGATTATCGCACCTGGCAGCAGTGTACGGCTACGTGTACGCGCCGCATTTTACGCCACACATTTCTGATGGGCTATTTGCGAGAACGGAATTGTTGCACCGCGGTCGTACGCGTTCACTCGGTGCGTGGCTGCGCTCTCATCTGGCGGTGCGCTCTCGGGGCCTCCGGTGTGAGTTTCATCGAGATTACCGCACCTAGGAGGAAACGGCTACGTGTATGTGCCGCATTTTACGCCACGCATATCTGACGGGCCATTTGCAAGAACGGAATTGTTGCGCCGGGGCCGTACGCGTTCTCTCAGTGCGTGGCTGCGCTCACAGCTGCCGGCGCGCTCTCGGGGCCTCCGGTGTGGGTTTCATCGAGATTATCACACCTGGCAGCAGTGTACGACTATGTGTACGCGCCGCATTTTACGCCACGCATTTCTGACGGGCCATTTGCGAGAACAGAATTGTTGCACCGCGGCCGTACGCGTTCACTCGGTGCGTGGCTGCGCTCATAGCTGGCAGTGCGCTCTCGGGGCCTCCGGTGTGGGTTTCATCGAGATTATCGTACCTGGCAGCAGTGTACGGCTACGTGTGTACGCCGCATTTTACGCCACGCATTTCTGAGGGGCCATTTGCGAGAACGGAATTGTTGTGCCGGGTTCGTACGCATTCATTCGGTGCGTGGCTGCGCTCATAGCTGCCGGTGTGCTCTCGGGGCCTCCGATGAGGGTTTCATCAAGATTATCGCAACTGGCACCAGTGTACGGCTACGTGTACGCGCCGCATTTTACGCCACGCATTTCTGACAGGCAAGCGAGAACGGAAATGTTGCGCCGGGGCCGTACGCGTTCACTCGGTGCGTTGCTGCGCTCACAGCTGCCGGCGCGCTCTCGAGGCCTGCGGTGTGGGTTTCATCGAGATTATCACACCTGGCAGCAGTGTACGTCTAGTGTACGCGCTGCATTTTACGCCACGCATTTCTGATGGGCCATTTGCGAGAACGGAATTGTTGCGCCGGGGGCGTACGCGTTCGTTCGGTGCGTGGCTGCGCTCAAAGCTGATAGCGCGCTCTCGAGGCCTCCGGTTTAGGTTTCATCAAGATAATCACATTTGGCAGCAGTGTACTGCTACGTGTACGTGCCGCATTTTACGCCACGCATTTCTGACGGGCCATTTGCGAGAACGGAATTGTTGCGCCGGGGCCGTACGGGTTCACTCGGTGCGTAGCTGCGCTCACAGCTACCGGCGCGCTCTCAGGGCCTCCGGTGTGGGTTTCATCGAGATTCTTACACCTGGCAGCAATGTACGGCTAAGTGTACGCGCCGCTTTACGCCACGCATTTCTGACGGGCCATTTGCAAGAACAAAATTGTTGCGCCAGGGCTGTACGCGTTCACTCGGTGCGTGGCTGCGCTCACAGCTGCCGGCGCGCTCTCGGGGCCTCCGGTGTGGGTTTCAAGAAGATTATCGCACCTGGCAGCAGTGTAGGGCTACGTGTACGCTCTGCATTTTACGCCACGCATTTCTGACCAGCCATTTGCGAGAACGGAAATATTGCGCCTGCGCCGTACGCGTTCACTCGGTGCGTGGTTGCGCTCATTGCTGCCGGCGCGCTCTCGTGGCCTCCGGTGTGGGTTTCATCGAGATTATAACACCTGGCAGCAGTGTACGGCTAGGTCTACGCGCCGCATTTTACACCACATATTTCTGATGGGCCATTTGCGAGAACGGAATTGTTGCGCCGGGGCCTTATGCGTTCACTCGGTGCGTGGCTGTGCTCACTGCTGCCGGCGCGCTCTCAAGGCCTCCGGTGTGGGTTTCATCGAGATTATTGCACCTGGGAGCAGTGTACGGCTACGTGTACGCGCCGCATTTTACGCCACGCATTTCTGTTGGGCCATTTGCGAGAACGGAATTGTTGCGCCGGGACCGTACGCGTTCAGTCGGTGTGTGGCTGCGCTCACAGCTGCCGGCGCGCTCTCGGGGCCTCCGGTGTGGGTTTCATCGAGATTATCGCACCTGGCAGCAATGTACGGCTACATGTACGCGGGGCATTTTACGCCACGCATTTCTGACGGGCCATTTGCGAGACCGGAAATGTTGTGCCGGGGACGTACGCGTTCACTCGGTGCGTGGCTGCGATCACAGCTTCCGGCGCGCTCTCGGGGCCTCTGGTGTGGGTTTCATCAAGATTATCACACCTGGCAGCGGTGTACGACTACGTCTACGCACCGCATTTTACGCCACGCATTTCTGACGGGCCATTTGCAAGAACGGAATTGTTGCGCCGGGGCCGTACGCGTTCACTCCATGCGTGGCTGCGCTCACAGCTGCCGGCGTGCTCTCGGGGCCTCCGGTGTGGGTTTCATCAAGATTATTGCACCTGGCAGCAGTGTACAGCTACGTGTACGCGCCGCATTTTACGCCACACATTTATGATGGGCCATTTGCCAGAACGGAATTGTTGCGCCGGGGCCGTACGCGTTCACTCGAAGCGTGGCTGCGCTCACAGCTTCCGGCGCGCTCTCGGGGCCTCTGGTGTGGGTTTCATCAAGATTATCGCACCTGGCAGAAGTGTACAGCTACGTGTACGCGCCGCATTTTCTGCCACGCATTTCTGACGGGCCATTTGCGAGAACATAATTGTTGCGCCGGGGCCATACGCCTTCACTCGGTGCGTGGCTGCGCTCAAAGGTGGCGGCGCGCTCTCGGGGCCTCTGGTGTGGGTTTCATCGAGATTATCGCACTTGGCAGCAGTGTACGGCTATGTGTACACGCCGCATTTTACGCTACGCATTCCTGACAGGCCATTTGCGAGAACGGAACTGTTGTGCCGGGGCCGTACGCGTTCACTCGGTGCGTGGCTGCGCTCACAGCTACCAACGCGCTCTCGGGGCCCTTCGGTGTGGGTTTCATCGAGATTATCGCACCTGGCAGCAGTGTACGGCTACGTGTACGCACCGTATTTTACGCCATGCATTTCTGACAGGCCATTTGCGAGAATGGAATTGTTGCGCCGGGGCCGTACGCGTTCACTCGGTGCATGGTTGCGCTCACAGCTGCCGGCGCGCTCTCGGGGCCTACGGTGTGGGTTTCATCGAGATTATCGCACCTGGCAGCAGTGTACGGCTAGTGTACACGCCGCATATTACGCCACGCATTTCTGACGAGCCATTTGTGAGAGCGGAATTGTTGCGCTGGGGCCGTACGCGTTCACTCGGTGCGTGGCTGGGCTCACAGCTGCCAGCGCTCTCTCGGGGCCTCCGGTTTGGGTTTCATCAATATTATCACACCTGGCAGCAGTGTACGGCTACGTGTACGCGCCGCATTTTACGCCACACATTTCTGACGGGCCATTTGCGAGAACGGAATTGTTGCGCCAGGGCCGTACGCGTTCACTCGGTGCGTGGCTGCGCTCAAAGGTGGCGGCGCGCTCTCGGGGCTTCCGGTGTGGGTTTCATCAAGATTATCTCACTTGGCAGCAGTGTACGGCTACGTGTACACGCCACATTTCACGCTACGCATTTCTGACAGGCCATTTGCGAGAACGGAATTGTTGTGCCCGGGCCGTATGCGTTCACTCGGTGCGTGGTTGCGCTCACAGCTACCAGCGCGCTCTTGGGGCCTCCGGTGTGGGTTTCATAGAGATTATTGCACCTGGCAGCAGTGTATGACTACGTGTACGCGCCGCATTTTACGCCACGCATTTCTGACGGGCCATTTGCGAGATCGGAATTGTTGCGCCGGGGCCGTACGCGTTCACTCCGTGCATGGCTGCGCTCACAGCTGCCGGCGCGCTCTCGAGGCCTGTAGTGTGGGTTTCATCGAGATTATCGCACCTGGCCGCAGTGTACGGCTAGTGTACACGCCGCATATTATGCCACGCATTTCTGACGAGCCATTTGCGAGAACGGAATTGTTACGCCGGGGCCGTATGCGTTCACTCGGCGCGTGGCTGGGCTCACAGCTGCCAGCGCGCTCTCGGGGCCTCCGGTTTGGGTTTCATCAAGATTATCACACCTGGCAGCAGTGTACGGCTACGTGTACGCGCCGCATTTTATGCCACGCATTTCTGACGGGCCATTTGCGAGAACGGAATTGTTGCGCCGGGGCCGTACGCGTTCATTCGGTGCGTGGCTACGCTCACAGCTGCCGGCGCGCTCTCGGGGCCTCCGGTGTGGGTTTCATCGAGATTATCACACCTGGCAGCAGTGTACGGCTACGTGTACGCGCCGCTTTATGCCACGCATTTCTGACGGGCCATTTGCGAGAACGAAATTGTTGCGCCGGGGCCGTACGCGTTCACTCGGTGCGTGACTGCGCTTACAGCTGCCGGCATGCTCTCGGAGCCTCCGGTGTGGGTTTCATCAAGATTATCGCACCTGGCAGTAGTGTACGGCTACGTGTACGCGCCGCATTTTACGCCACGCATTTCTGACGGGCCATTTGCGAGAACGGAATTGTTGCACCGGGGCCGTACGCGTTCACTCGGTGCGTGGCTGCGCTCATTGCTGCCGGCGCACTCTCGGGGCCTCCGGTGTGGGTTTCATCAAGATTATCACACCTAGCAGCATTGTACGGCTACGTCTACGTGCAGCATTTTACGCCACGCATTTCTGACGGGCCATTTGCGAGAACGGAAGTGTTGCGCAGGGACCGTACGTGTTCACTCGATGCGTGGCTGCGCTCACAGCTGCCGGCGCGCTCTCGGGGCCTCCGGTGTGGGTTTCATCAAGATTATTGTACCTGGCAGTAGTGTACGGATACGTCTACGCGCCGCATTTTACGCCACGCATTTCTGACGGGCCATTTGCGAGAACAGAGTTGTTGCGCTAGGGCCTTACGCGTTCACTCGGTGCGTGGCTGCACTCATTGCTGCCGACGCGCTCTCGGGACCTCCGGTGTGGGTTTCATCGAGATTATCGCACCTGGCAGCAGAGTACGGCTACGTGTACGCGCCGCATTTTACGCCACGCATTTCTGACGGGCCATTTGCGAGAACGGAATTGTTGTGCCGGGGCCGTACATGTTCACTTGGTGCGTGGCTGCGCTCACAGGTGGCGGCGCGCTCTCGGGGCCTCTGGTGTGGGTTTCATCGAGATTATCGCACTTGGCAGCATTGTACGGCTACGTGTACACGCTGCATTTTACGCTACGCATTTCTGACAGGCCATTTGCGAGAACGGAATTGTTGTGCCGGGGCCGTAGGCGTTCACTCGGTGCGTGGTTGCGCTCACAGCTACCGGCGCGCTCTCGGGGCCTCCGGTGTGCGTTTCATCAAGATTATCGCACCTGGCAGCAGTGTACGGCTATATGTACGCGCCGCATTTTACGCCACACATTTCTGACGGGCCATTTGCGAGAATGGAAGTGTTGCGCCGGGGCCGTACGCGTTCACTCGGTGCATGGCTGCGCTCACAGCTGCCGGCGCGCTCTCGGGGCCTGCGGTGTGGGTTTCATCAAGATTATCGCACCAGGAAGCAGTGTACGGCTACTGTACACGCCGCATATTATGCCACGCGATTCGGACGGGCCGTTTGCGAGAACAGAATTGTTGCGCCGGGGCCGTACGCGTTCACTCGGTGCGTGGTTGGGCTCACAGCTGCCAGCGCGCTCTCGGGCCTCCGGTTTAAGTTTCATCAAGATTATCACACCTAGCAGCAGTGTAGGGCTATGTGTTTCACGCCGCATTTTACGCCACGCATTTCTGACGGGCCATTTGCGAGAACGGAATTGTTGCGCCAGGGCCATACGCGTTCACTCGGTGCGTGGCTGCGCTCACAGGTGGCGGCGCGCTCTTGGGGCTTCCGGTGTAGGTTTCATCAAAATATCCCACTTGGCAGCAGTGTACGGCTACGTGTACACGCTGCATTTTACGCTACGCATTTCTAACAGGCCATTTGCGAGAACGGAATTGTTGTGCCGGGGCCGTACGCGTTCACTCGGTGCATGGTTGCGCTCACAGCTGCCGGCGCGCTCTCGGAACCTGCAGTGTGGGTTTCATCGAGATTATCACACCTGGCCGCTGTGTACGGCTACGTGTACACGCCGCTTTATGCCACGCATTTCTGACCGGCCATTTGCGAGAACGAAATTGTTGCGCCAAGGCCATACGCGTTCACTCGGTGCGTGGCTGCGCTCACAGCTGCCGGCACGCTCTCGGGGCCTCCGGTGTGGGTTTCATCAAGATTATCGCACCTGGCAGTAGTGTACAGCTACGTGTACGCGCCGCATTTTACGCCACGCATTTCTGACGGGCCATTTGCGAGAACGGAAATGTTGCACCGGGGCCGTACGCGTTCACTCGGTGCGTGGCTGCGCTCATTGCTGCCGGCGCACTCTCCGGGCCTCCGGTGTGGGTTTCATCAAGATTATCACACCTGGCACCATTGTACGGCTACGTCTACGCGCTGCATTTTACGCCACGCATTTCTGATGGGCCATTTGCGAGAACGGAATTGTTGCGCCGGGACCGTACGTGTTCACTCAATGCGTGGCTGCGCTCACAGCTGCCGGCCCGCTCTCGGGGCCTCCGGTGTGGGTTTCATCAAGATTATTGCACCTGGGAGTAGTGTACGGCTACGTCTACGCGCCGCATTTTACGCCACGCATTTCTAACGGGCCATTTGCGAGAACGGATTTGTTGCGCCGTGGCCTTACGCGTTCACTCGGTGCGTGGCTGCACTCACTGCTGCCGGCGCGCTCTCGGCGCCTCCGGTGTGGGTTTCATCAAGATTATCGCACCTGGCAGCAGTGTACGACTACGTGTACGCGCCGCATTTTACGCCACGCATTTCTGACGGGCCATTTGCGAGAACGGAACTGTTGCGCTGGGCCGTACGCGTTCACTCGGTGCGTGGATGTGCTCACAGGTGGCGGCGCGCTCTCGGGGCCTCCAGTGTGGGTTTCATCGAGATTATCGCACCTGGCAGTAGTGTACGGCTACGTGTACATGCCGCATATTACGCCACGCATTTCTGACGGGCCATTTGCGAGAACGGAAATGTTGCGCCCGGGCCGTACGCGTTCACTCGGTACGTGGCTGCGCTCACTGCTGCCGGCGCGCTCTCCGGGCCACCCGTATGGGTTTCATCGAGGTTATCGCACCTGGCAGCAGTGTACGGCTACGTGTACGCGCCGCATTTTAGGCCACGCATTTCTGATGGGCCATTTGCGAGAACGGAATTGTTGCGCCGGGACCGTACGCGTTCAGTCGGTTTGTGGCTGCCCTCACAGCTGCCGGCGCGCTCTCGGGGCCTCCGGTGTGGGTTTCATTGAGATTATCGCACCTGTCAGCAGTGTACGGCTACGTGTACGCGCACCATTTTACGCCACGCATTTCTGACGGGCCACTTGCAAGAACGGAAATGTTGCACCGGGGCCGTACGCGTTCACTCGGTGCGTGGCTGCGCTACAGCTGCCAGCGCGCTCTCGGGGCCTCCGGTGTCGGTTTCATCAAAATTATTATACCTGGCAGCAGTGTACGGCTACGTCTACGTGCCGCATTTTACGCCACGCATTTCTGACCGGCCATTTGCGAGAACGGAATTGTTGCGCCGGGGCCGTACGCGTTCACTCCATGCGTGGCTGCGCTCACAGCTGCCGGCGCGCTCTCGGGGCCTCCGGTGTGGGTTTCATCGAGATTATTGCACCTAACAACAGTGTACAGCTACATGTACGCGCCGCATTTTATGCCACGCATTTATGAAAGGCCATTTGCAAGAACGGAATTGTTGCGCCGGGGCCGTACGCGTTCACTCAGTGCGTGGCTGCGCTCACAGCTGCCGGCGCGCTCTCGGGGCCTCCGGTGTGGGTTTCATCAAGATTATCGCACCTGGCAGCAGTGTACGGCTACGTGTACGTGCCGCATTTTACGCCACGCATTTCTGACGGGCCATTTGCGAGAACGGAATTGTTGCGCCTAGGCCGTACGCATTCACTCGGTGCGTGGCTGCGCTCACAGCTAAAGGCGCGTTCTCAGGGCCTCCGGTGTGGGTTTCATCGAGACTATCGCACCTGGCAGCAGTGTACGGCTACGTGTACACGCCACATTTCACGCCATGCATTTCTGACGGGCCATTTGCGAGAACGGAATTGTTGTGCCAGGAGCGTAGGCGTTCACTCGGTGCGTGGCTGCACTCACAAATGCCGGCGCGCTCTCGGGGCCTCCGGTGTGGGTTTCATCGAGATTTTTGCACCTGGCAGCTGTGTACGGCTACGTGTACCCGCCGCATTTTACGCCACGCATTTCTGACAGGCCATTTGCGCGAACGGAACTGTTGCGCCGGGGCCGTACGCGTTCACTCGGTGTGTGGCTGCGCTCACAGGTGCCGGCACGCTCTCAAAGGCCTGCGGTGTGGGTTTCATCGAGATTATCGCACGTGGCAGCAGTGTACGGCTAGTGTACGCGCCGCATTTTATGCCACGCATTTCTGACAGGCCATTTGCGAGAACGGAATTGTTGCGCCGGGACCGTACGCGTTCATTCAGTGCGTGGCTGGGCTCACAGCTGCCGGCGCGCTCTGAGGGCCTCCGTTGTGCGTTTCATCGAGATTATCACACCTGGCAGCAGTGTACGGCTACGTGTACGCGCCGCTTTATGCCACGCATTTCTGACGGGCCATTTGCGAGAACGAAAATGTTGCGCCGGGGCCGTACGCGTTCACTCAGTGCGTGGCTGCGCTCACTGCTGCCGGCGCGCTCTCGGGCCCTCCGGTGTGGGTTTCATCGAGACTATCGCACCTGGCAGCAGTGTACGGCTACGTCTACGTGCCGCATTTTACGCCACGCATTTCTAACGGGCCATTTGCGAGAACGAAATTGTTGCGCCGGGGCCGTACGCGTTCACTCGGTGCGTGGCTGCGCTCACAGCTGCCGGCACGCTCTCAGGGCCTCCGGTGTGGGTTTCATAAAGATTATTGCACCTGGCAGTAGTGTACGGCTACGTGTACGCACCGCATTTTACGCCACGCATTTCTGACGGGCCATTTGCGAGAACGGAAATGTTGCACCGGGGCCGTACGCGTTCACTCGGTGCGTGGCTGCGCTCATTGCTGCCGGCGCACTCTCGGGGCCTCCGGTGTGGGTTTCATCAAGATTATCACACCTGGCAGCATTGTACGGCTACGTCTACGTGCTGCATTTTATGCCATGCATTTCTGATGGGCCATTTGCGAGAACGGAATTGTTGCGCCGGGACCGTACGTGTTCACTCGATGCGTGGCTGCGCTCACAGCTGCCAGCGCGCTCTCGGGGCCTCCGGTGTGGGTTTCATCAAGATTATTGCACCTCGCAGTAGTGTATGGCTACGTCTACGCGCCGCATTTTACGCCACGCATTTCTGACGGGCCATTTCCGAGAACGGAGTTGTTGCGCCGGGGCCTTACGCGTTCACTCGGTGCGTGGCTGCACTCACTGCTGCCGGCGCGCTCTCGGGACCTCCAGTGTGGGTTTCATCGAGATTATCGCACCTGGCAGCAGTTTACGGCTACGTGTACGCGCCGCATTTTACGCCACGCATTTCTGACGGGCCATTTGCGAGAACGGAATTGTTGCGCCGGGGACGTACTCGTTCACTCGGTGCGTGACTGCGCTCACAGGTGGCAGCGCGCTCTCGGGGCCTCCGGTATGGGTTTCATCGAGATTATCACACCTTGCAGCAGTGTACGGCTACGTGTACACGCCGAATTTTACGCCACGCATTTCTAACAGGCCATTTGCAAGAACGGAAATGTTGCGCCGGGGCCGTACGCGTTCACTTAGTGCGTGGCTGCGCTCACTGCTGCCGGCGCGCTCTCGGGGCCTCCGGTGTGGGTTTCATCAAGATCATCGCACCTGGCAGTAGTGTACGGCTACGTGTACGCACCGCATTTTAGGCCACGCATTTCTGATGGGCCATTTTTGAGAACGGAATTATTGCGCCGTGACCGTACGCGTTCAGTCGGTGTGTGGCTGCGCTCACAGCTGCCGG
Organism: Penium margaritaceum; assembly: GCA_023375785.1. Classification (NCBI taxonomy): domain Eukaryota; kingdom Viridiplantae; phylum Streptophyta; class Zygnematophyceae; order Desmidiales; family Peniaceae; genus Penium; species Penium margaritaceum. Next base: position 123,896 of record SZWC01001549.1, read on the forward strand.
CGCGCTCTCGGGGCCTCCGGTGTGGGTTCATCGAGATTATCACACCTGTCAGCAGTGTACAGCTACGTGTACGCGCAGCATTTTACGCCACGCATTTCTGACGGGCCATTTGCGAGAACGGAATTGTTGCGCCAGGGCCGTACGCGTTCACTCCATGCGTGGCTGCGCTCACAGCTGCCGGCGCGCTCTCGGGGCCTCCGGTGTGGGTTTCATCAAGATTATTGCACCTGGCAACAGTGTACAGCTACATGTACGCGCCGCATTTTACGCCACGCATTTATGACAGGCCATTTGCAAGAACGGAAGTGTTGCGCCGGGGCCGTACGCGTTCACTCGGTGCGTGGCTGCGCTCACAGCTGCCGGCGCGCTCTCGGGGCCTCCGATGTGGGTTTCATCGAGATTTTCGCACCTGGCAGCAGTGTACGCCTACGTGTACGTGCCGCATTTTACGCCACGCATTTCTGACGGGCCATTTGCGAGAACGGAATTGTTGCGTCGAGGCTGTACGCGTTCACTCGGTGCGTGGCTGCGATCACAGCTAGAGGCGCGTTCTCAGGGCCTCTGGTGTGGGTTTCATCGAGACAATCGCACCTGGCAGCAGTGTACGGCTACGTGTACACGCCGCATTTTACGCCATGCATTTCTGACGGGCCATTTGCGAGAACGGAATTGTAGTGCCAGGAGCGTAGGCATTCACTCGGTGCGTGGCTGCGCTCACAGGTGCCGGCGCGCTCTCGGGGCCTGCGGTGTGGGTTTCATCGCGATTATCGCACGTGGCAGCAGTGTACGGCTAGTGTACGCGCCGCATTTTATGCCAGGCATTTCTGACGGGCCATTTGCGAGAACGGAATTGTTGCGCCGGGACCGTACGCGTTCATTCGGTGTGTGGCTGCTCTCACAGCTGCCGGCGCGCTCTCGGGGCCTCCGGTGTGGGTTTCATCGAGATTATCACACCTGGCAGGAGTGTATGGCTACGTGTACGCGCCGCTTTATGCCACGCATTTCTGACGGGCCATTTGCGAGAACAAAATTGTTGCGCCGGGGCCGTACGCGTTCATTCGGTGTGTGGCTGCGCTCACAGCTGCCGGCGCGCTCTCGGGGCCTCCGGTGTGGGTTTCATCGAGATTATCACACCTGGCAGGAGTGTATGGCTACGTGTACGCGCCGCTTTATGCCACGCATTTCTGACGGGCCATTTGCGAGAACAAAATTGTTGCGCCGGGGCCGTACGCGTTCATTCGGTGTGTGGCTGCGCTCACAGCTGCCGGCACGCTCTCGGGGCCTCCGGTGTGGGTTTCATCAAGATTATCGCACCTGGCAGTAGTGTACGGCTACGTGTACGCACCGCATTTTATGCCACGCATTTCTGACGGGCCATTTGCGAGAACAGAAATGTTGCACCGGGGCCGTACGCGTTCACTCGGTGCGTGGCTACGCTCATTGCTTCCGGCGCACTCTCGGGGCCTCCGGTGTGGGTTTCATCAAGATTAACACACCTGGCAGCATTGTACAGCTACGTCTACGCGCTGCATTTTACGCCACGCATTTCTGATGGGCCATTTGCGAGAACGGAATTGTTGCGCCGGGACCGTACGTGTTCACTCAATGCGTGGCTGCGCTCACAGCTGCCGGCGCGCTCTCGGGGCCTCCGGTGTGAGTTTCATCAAGATTATTACACCTGGCAGTAGTGTACGGCTACGTCTACGCGTCGCATTTTACGCCACGCATTTCTGACGGGCCATTTGCGAGAACGGAGTTGTTGCGCCGGGGCCTTACGCGTTCACTCGGTGCGTGGCTGCACTCACTGCTGCCGGCGCGCTCTCGGGGCCTCCGGTGTGGGTTTCATCGAGATTATCGCACCTGGCAGCAGTGTACGGCTACGTGTATGCGCCGCATTTTACGCCACGCATTTCTGACGGGCCATTTGCAAGAACGGAATTGTTGCGCCGGGGACGTACGCGTTCACTCAGTGCGTGGCTGCGCTCACAGGTGGCGGCGCGCTCTCGGGGCCTCCGGTGTGGGTTTCATTGAGATTATCGCACCTGGCAGCAGTGTACGGCTACGTGTACACGCTGCATTTTACGCCACGCATTTCTGACGGGCCATTTTCGAGAACGGAAATGTTGGGCCGGGGCCGTACGCGTTCACTCGGTGCGTGGCTGCGCTCACTGCTGCCGGCGAGCTCTCGGGGCCTCCGGTGTGGGTTTCATCGAGATTATCCCACCTGGCAGCAGTGTACGGCTACGTGTACGCGCCGCATTTTAGGCCAAGCATTTCTGATGGGCCATTTGCAAGAACGGAATTGTTGTGCCGGGACCGTACGGGTTCAGTCGGTGTGTGGCTGCGCTCACAGCTGCCGGCGCGCTCTCGGGGCCTCCGGTGTGGGTTTCATCGAGATTATCATACCTGTCAGCAGTGTACGGCTACGTGTACGCGCAGCATTTTACGCCACGCATTTCTGACGGGCCACTTGCAAGAACGGAAATGTTTCGCCGGGGCCGTACGCATTCACTCGGTGCGTGGCTGCGCTCACAGCTGCCAGCGCGCTCTCGGGGCCTCCGGTGTCGGTTTCATCAAGATGATTACACCTGGCAGCAGTGTACGGCTACGTCTACGCGCCGCATTTTACGCCACGCATTTCTGACGGGCCATTTGCGAGAATGGAACTGTTGCGCCGGGGCCGTACGCGTTCACTCCATGCGTGGCTGCGCTTACAGCTGTCGGCGCGCTCTCGGGGCCTCTGGTGTGGGTTTCATCAAGATTATTGCACCTGGCAACAGTGTACAGCTAGATGTACGCGCCGCATTTTACGCCACGCATTTATGACAGGCCATTTGCGAGAACGAAATTGTTGCGCCGGGGCCGTACGCATTCACTCGGTGCGTGGCTGCGCTCACAACTGCCGACGCGCTCTCGGGGCCTCCGGTGTGGGTTTCATCGAGATTATCGCACCTGGCAGCAGTGTACGGCTACGTGTACACGCCGCATTTTACGCCACGCATTTCTGACGGGCCATTTGTGAGAACGGAATTGTTGCGCCGGGGCCGTACGCGTTCACTCGGTGCGTGGTTGCGCTAACAGCTGCCGGCGCGCTCTCGGGGCCTTCGGTGTGGGTTTCATCAAGATTATCGCACCTGGCAGCAGTGTACGGCTACGTGTACGCGCCGCATTTTACGCCAGACATTTCTGATGGGCCATTTGCGAGAACGGAACTGTTGCGCCGGGGCCGTACGCGTTCACTCGGTGCGTGGCTGCGCTCACAGCTGCCGGCGCGCTCTCGAGGCCTCCGGTGTGGGTTTCATCGAGATTATCGCACCTGGCAGCAGTGTACGGCTACGTCTACGCGCCGCATTTTACGCCACGCATTTCTGACGGGCTATTTGCGAGAACGGAATTGTTGCGCCGGGACCGTACGCTTTCACTCGGTGTGTGGCTGCGCTCACAGCTGCCGGCGCGCTCTCGAGGCCTCCGGTGTGGGTTTCATCGAGATTATCGCACCTGGCAGCAGTGTACGGCTACGTCTACGCGCCGCATTTTACGCCACGCATTTCTGACGGGCTATTTGCGAGAACGGAATTGTTGCGCCGGGGCCGTACGCGTTCACTCGGTGCGTGGCTGCGCTCACAGCTGCCGGCGCGCTCTCGGGGCCTCCGGTGTGGATTTCATCGAGATTATTGCACCTGGCAGCAGTGTATAGCTACGTGTACGCGCCGCATTTTACGCCAAGCATTTCTGACGGGCCATTTGCGAGAACGGAATTGTTGCGCCGGGACCGTACGCTTTCACTCGGTGTGTGGCTGCGCTCACAGCTGCCGGCGCGCTCTCGAGGCCTCCGGTGTGGGTTTCATCAAGATTATCACACCTGGCAGCAGTGTACGGCTACGTGTACGCGCCCCATTTTACGCCATGCATTTCTGACGGGCTATTTGCGAGAACGGAATTGTTGCGCCGGGGCCGTACGCGTTCACTTGGTACGTGGCTGCGCTCACTGCTGCAGGCGCGCTCTCGGGGCCTCCGGTGTGGGTTTCATCGAGATTATCGTACCTGGCAGCAGTGTACGGCTACGTGTACGTGCCGCATTTTACACCACGCATATCTGACGGACCATTTGCAAGAACGGAAATGTTGCGCCGGGGCCGTACGCGTTCACTCGGTGCGTGGCTGCGCTCACAACTGTCGGCGCGCTCTCGGGGCCTCCGGTGTGGGTTTCATCGAGATTATCACACTTGGTAGCAGTGTACGGCTACGTCTACGCGCTGCATTTTTCGCAACGCATTTCTGACGGGCCATTTGTGAGAACGGAATTGTTGCGCTGGGGCTGTACGCGTTCACTCAATGCGTGGCTGCGCTCACAGCTGCCGGCGCGCTCTCGGGGCCTCTGGTATGGGTTTCATCGAGATTATTGCACCTGGCAGCTCTGTACAGCTACGTGTACGCGCCGCATTTTACGCCACGCATTTATGACGGGCCATTTGCGAGAACGGAATTGTTGCGCCGGGGCCGTACGCGTTCCTTCGGTGCGTTGCTGCGCTCACAGCTGCCGGCGCGCTCTCGGGGCCTCCGGTGTGGATTTCATCGAGATTATCGCACCTGGCAGCAGTTTACGGCTACGTGTACGCGCGACATTTTACGCCACGCATTTCTGACAGGCCATTTGCGAGAACAGAATTGTTGCGCCGGGGCTGTACGCGTTCACTCGGTGCGTGGCTGCATTCACAGCTTCCGGGGCGCTCTCAGGGCCTCCGGTGTGAGTTTCATCAAAACTATCGCACCTGGCAGCAGTGTACAGCTACGTGTACGCGCCACATTTTACGCCATGCATTTCTGACGGGCCATTTGCGATAAAGGAATTATTGCGCCGGGGCCGTACGCGTTCACTTGGTGCGTGGCTGCGCTCACAGCTGCCGGCGCGCTCTCGGGGCCTTCGGTGTCGGTTTCATCGAGATTATCGCACGTGGCAGCAGTGTACGGCTACGTGTACGTGCCCCATTTTACGCCAAGGATTTCTGACGGGCCATTTGCGAGAACGGAATTGTTGCGCCGGGGCCGTACGCGTTCACTCGGTGCGTGGCTGCGCTCACAGCTGCCGGCGCGCTCTTCAGGCCTCCGGTGTGGGTTTCATCGAGATTATCACACCTGGCAGCAGTGTACGGCTACGTCTATGCGCCGCATTTTACGCCACGTATTTCTGACGGGCCATTTGCGAGAACGGCATTGTTGCGCCGGGGCCGTACGCGTTCACTCGGTGCGTGGCTGTGATCAGAGCTGCTGGCACGCTCTCGGGGCCTCCGGTGTGGGTTTCATCGAGATTATCGCACCTAGCAGCAGTGTACTGCTGCGTGTACGCGCCCCATTTTACGCCAAGCATTTCTGATGGGCCATTTGCGAGAACAGAATTGTTGCGCCGGGGCCGTACTCGTTCACTCGGTACATGGCTGCGCTCACAACTGCCGGCGCGCTCTCGGGGCCTCCGGTGTGGGTTTCATCGAGATTATCGCACCTGGCAGCAGTGTAAGGCTACGTGTACACGCCGCATTTTACGCCACGTATTTCTGACGGGCCATTTGCGAGAACGGAAAAGTTACGCCGGGGCCGTACGCGTTCACTCGGTGCGTGGCTGCGCTCACAGCTGCCGGCGCGCTCTCGGGGCCTCCGGTGTGGGTTTCATCGAGATTATCACACTTGGCAGCAGTGTACGGCTACGTCTACGTGCCGCATTTTTCGCCACGCATTTCTGACGGGCCATTTGCGAGAACGGAATTGTTGCACTGGGGCCGTACGCGTTCACTCAATGTGTGGCTGCGCTCACAGCTGCCGGCGCGCTCTCGGGGCCTCTGGTGTGGGTTCCATCGAGATTATTGCACCTGGCAGCAGTGTACGGCTACGTGTACGCGCGACATTTTACGCCACGCATTTCTGACGGGCCATTTGCAAGAACGGAATTGTTGCGCCGGGGCTGTACGCGTTCACTCGGTGCGTGGCTGCGTTCACAGCTGCCGGGGCGCTCTCGGGGCATCCGGTGTGAGTTTCATCGAAATTATCACACCTGGCAACAATGTACAGCTGCGTGTATGCGCCACATTTTACGCCACGCATTTCTGATGGGCCATTTGCGAGAACGGAAATGTTGCTCCGGGGCCGTACGCGTTCACTTGGTGCGTGGCTGCGCTCACAGCTGCCGGCGCGCTCTCGGGGCCTGCGGTGTGGGTTTCATCGAGATTATCGTACCTGGCAGCAGTAGACGGCTACGTGTACGCGCCGCATTTTACGCCACGCATTTCTGACGGACCATTTGCGAGAACGGATTTGTTGCGCCGAGGCCGTACGTGTTCACTTGGTGAGTGGCTGCGCTCACAGCTGCCGGCGCGCTCTCAGGGCCTTCGGTATGGGATTCATCAAGATTATCGCACCTGGCAGCAGTGTACGGCTACGTGTACACGCCGTATTTTACGCCATGCATTTCTAACGGGCCATTTGCGAGAACGGAATTGTTGCGCCGGGGCCGTACGCGTTCACTCGAGCGTGGCTGCGCTCACAGCTGCGGCGCGCTCTCGAGGCCTCCGGAGTGGGTTTCATCGAGATTATCGCACCTGTTAGTAGTGTACGGCTACGTGTACGCGCCCCATTTTACGCCACACATTTCTGACGGGCCATTTGTGAGAACGGAATTGTTGCGCCGGGGCCGTACGCGTTCACTCGGTACGTGGCTGCGCTCACAGCTGCCGGCGCGCTCTCAGGGCCTTCGGTGTGGGTTTCATCGAGATTATCGCACCTGGCAGCAGTGTACGGCTACGTGTACACGCCACATTTTACGCCATGCATTTCTGACGGGCCATTTGTGAGAACGGAATTGTTGCGCCGGGGCCGTACGCGTTCACTCGGTACGTGGCTGCGCTCACAGCTGCCGGCGCGCTCTCAGGGCCTTCGGTGTGGGTTTCATCGAGATTATCGCACCTGGCAGCAGTGTACAGCTGCGTGTACGCGTCGCATTTCATACCACGCATTTCGGACGGGCCATTTGCGAGAACTGAATTGTTGTGCCGGGGCCGTACGCGTTCACTCGGTGCGTGGCTGCGCTCACAGCTGCTGGCGCGCTCTCGGGGCCTCCGGTGTAGGTTTCATCAAGATTATCGCACCTGGCAGCAGTGTACGGCTACATGTGCGTGCCGCATTTTACGCCACGCATTTCTGACGGGCCATTTGCGAGAACAGAATTGTTGCGCCGGGGCCGTACGCGTTCACTCGGTGCCTGGCTGTGCTCACAGCTGCCGGCGCGCTCTCGGGGCCTCCGGTGTGGGTTTCATCGATGTTATTACACCTGGCAGCAGTGTACGGCTACGTGTACGCGCTCCATTTTACGCCACGCATTTCTGACGGGCCATTTGCGAGAACGGAATTGTTGCG